>CAWVQG010000161.1:0-27853 GCA_963932195.1 Empis livida
AAAGCCAAAATATTTCAAATAACTTTTTTGTTCTTTTTTCCCGTTATTTGGGTGCAAAATAAGGACAAAAACAGAAAACCAAAATATTTCAGATAACTTTTTTTTTATTTTTTCCCGTTATTTGGGTGCAAAATAAGAACAAAAACAGAAAACCG
The DNA here is from genome assembly GCA_963932195.1 of Empis livida. Taxonomy (NCBI): domain Eukaryota; kingdom Metazoa; phylum Arthropoda; class Insecta; order Diptera; family Empididae; genus Empis; species Empis livida. The sequence continues at coordinate 156 of CAWVQG010000161.1, forward strand.
AAATATTTCAGATATCTTTTTTTTTTCTTTTTTCCCGTTATTTAGGTGCAAAATAAGGACAAAAACAGAAAACAAAATTATTTCTGATAACTTTTCTTTTTTCCGTTATTTGGGTGCAAAATAAGGACAAAAACAGAAAACCAAAAAATTTCAGATAACTATTTTTTTTCCCGTTATCTGAGTGCAAAATAAGGACAAAACAGAAAACCGAAATATTTCAGATAACTTTTTTTTTCTTTTTTCCCGTTATTTAGGTGCAAAATAAGGACAAAAACAGAAAACCAAAATATTTCAGATAACTTTTTTTTTCTTTTTTCCCGTTATTTGGGTGCAAAATAAGGACAAAAACAGAAAACCAAATATTTCAGATAACTATTTTTTTTTTTCCCGTTATCTGGGTGCAAAATAAGGACAAAAACAGAAAACCAAAATATTTCAAATAACTATTTTTTTCTTTCCCCGTTATTGGGGTGCAAAATAAGGACAAAAACAGAAAACCAAAATATTTCAGATAACTTTTTATTTCTTTTTTCCCGTTATTTGGGTGCAAAATAAAGACAAAAACAGAAAACCAAAATATTTCAGATAACTATTTTTTTCCCATTATATGGATGCAAAATAAGGACAAAAACAGAAAACCAAAATATTTCAAATAACTATTTTTTCTTTCCCCTTACTTGGGTGCAAAATAAGGACAAAAACAGAAAACCAAAATATTTCAAATAACTATTTTTTCTTTCCCCGTTATTTGGGTGCAAAATAAGGACATAAACAGAAAACGAAAATATTTCAAATAACTATTTTTTCCCCCTCGTTATTTGGGTGCAAAATAAAGACAAAAACAGAAAACCAAAATATTTCAAATAACTTTTTTTTTATTTTTTCCCGTTATTTGGGTGCAAAATAAGGACAGAAACAGAAAACCAAAATATTTCAGATAACTATTTTTTTCCCCGTTATCTGGGTGCAAAATAAGGACAAAAACAGAAAACCAAAATATTTCAGATAACTTTTTTTCTTTTTTCCCGTTATTTCGGTGCAAAGTAAGGACAAAAACAGAAAACCAAAATATTTCAAATAACTTTTTTTTTATTTTTTCCCGTTATTTGGGTGCAAAATAAGGACAAAAATAGAAAACCGAAATATTTCCGATAACTTTTTTTTTCTTTTTTCCGTTATTTAGGTGCAAAATAAGGACAAAAAAAGAAAACCAAAATATTTCAGATAACTTTTTTTTTTCTTTTTTCCCGTTATTTGGTGCAAAATAAGGACAAAAACAGAAAACCAAAATATTTCAAATAACTTTTTTTTTTCTTTCCCCGTTATTTGGGGTGCAAAATAAGGACAAAAACAGAAAACCAAAATATTTCAAATAACTATTTTTTCTTTCCCCGTTATTTGGGTGCAAAATAAGGACAAAAACAGAAAACCAAAATATTTCAGATAACTTTTCTTTTTTCCCCTTAATTGGGTGCAAAATAAGGACAAAAACAGAAAACCAAAATATTTCAGATAACTATTTTTTTCCCGTTATCTGGGTGCAAAATAAGGACAAAAGCAGAAAACCAAAATATTTCAAATAACTATTTTTTCTTTCCCCGTTATTTGGGTGCAAAATAAGGACAAAAACAGAAAACCAAAATATTTCAGATAACTTTTTTTTTCTTTTTTCCCGTTATTTGGGTGCAAAATAAGGACAAAAACAGAAAACCAAAATATTTCAGATAACTATTTTTTTCCCGTTATCTGGGTGCAAAATAAGGACAAAAGCAGAAAACCAAAATATTTCAAATAACTATTTTTTCTTTCCCGTTATTTGGGTGCAAAATAAGGACAAAAACAGAAAACCAAAATATTTCAGATAACTTTTTTTTTCTTTTTTCCCGTTATTTGGGTACAAAATAAGGACAAAAACAGAAAACCAAAATATTTCAGATAACTATTTTTTTTCCCGTTATCTGGGTGCAAAATAACGACAAAAACAGAAAACCAAAATATTTCAAATAACTAGTTTTTCTTTCCCCGTTATTTGGGTGCAAAATAAGGACAAAAACAGAAAACCAAAATATTTCAAATAACTAATTTTTCTTTCCCCGTTATTTGGGTGCAAAATAAGGACATAAACAGAAAACCAAAATATTTCAAATAACTATTTTCCCCCCCGTTATCTGGGTGCAAAATAAGGACAAAAACAGAAAACCAAAATATTTCAAATAACTATTTTTTTCTTTCCCCGTTATTTGGGTGCAAAATAAGGACAAAAACAGAAAACCAAAATATTTCAAATAACTTTTTTTTTCTTTCCCCGTTATTTGGGTGCAAAATAAGGACATAAACAGAAAACCAAAATATTTCAAATAACTATTTTTTCCCCCCCGTTATCTGGGTGCAAAATAAGGACAAAAACAGAAAACCAAAATATTTCAAATAACTATTTTTTCTTTCCCCGTTATTTCGGTGCAAAGTAAGGACAAAAACAGAAAACCAAAATAATTCAAATAACTTTTTTTTTATTTTTTCCCGTTATTTGGGTGCAAAATAAGGACAAAAACAGAAAACCAAAATATTTCAAATAACTTTTTTTTTCTTTCCCCGTTATTTGGGTGCAAAATAAGGACAAAAAACAGAAAACCAAAATATTTCAAATAACTATTTTTTCTTTCTCCGTTATTTGGGTGCAAAATAAGGACAAAAACAGGAAAACCGAAATATTTCAGATAACTTTTTTTTTCTTTTTTCCCGTTATTTGGGTGCAAAATAAGGACAAAAACAGAAAACAAAATTATTTCAGATAACTTTTTTTTTTCCCGTTATTTAGGAGCAAAATAAGGACAAAAACAGAAAACCAAAATAATTCAGATAACTTTTTTTTTATTTTTTCCCGTTATTTGGGTGCAAAATAAGGACAAAAACAGAAAACAAAATTATTTCAGATAACTTTTTTTTTTTCCCGTTATTTAGGTGCAACATCAGGACAAAAACAGAAAACCAAATTATTTCAGATAACTTTTTTTACTTTTTTCCCGTTATTTAGGTGCAAAATAAGGGCAAAAACAGAAAACAAAATTATTTCAGATAACTTTTCTTTTTTCCCGTTATTTGGGTGCAAAATAAGGACAAAAACAGAAAAACAAAAATATTTCAGATAACTTTTTTTTTCTTTTTTCCCGTTATTTGGGTGCAAAATAAGGACAAAAACAGAAAACCAAAATATTTCAGATAACTATTTTTTTTTCCCGTTATCTGGGTGCAAAATAAGGACAAAAACAGAAAACCAAAATATTTCAAATAACTATTTTTTCTTTCCCCGTTATTTGGGGTGCAAAATAAGGACAAAAACAGAAAACTAAAATATTTCACATAACTTTTTTTTTCTTTTTTCCCGTTATTTGGGTGCAAAACAAGGACAAAAAAAAAACCAAAATAATATTTCAAATAAACTATTTTTTCTTTCCCCGTTATTTGGGTGCAAAATAAGGACAAAAACAGAAAACCAAAATATTTCAAATAACTATTTTTTCTTTCCCGTTATCTGGATGCAAAATAAGGACAAAAAAAAAAAACCAAAATAATATTTCAAATAACTATTTTTTCTTTCACCGTTATTTGGGTGCAAAATAAGGACAAAAACAGAAAACCAAAATATTTCAAATAACTATTTCTTCTTTCCCCGTTATTTGGGTGCAAAATAAGTACATAAACAGAAAACCAAAATATTTCATATAACTATTTTCCCCCCCCCCCCGTTATTTGGGTGCAAAATAAAGACAAAAACAGAAAACCAAAATATTTCAAATAACTTTTTTTTTATTTTTTCCCGTTATTTGGGTACAAAATAAGGACAGAAACAGAAAACCAAAATATTTCATATAACTATTTTTTTTCCCGTTATCTGGGTACAAAATAAGGACAAAAAGAGAAAACCAAATATTTCAAATAACTATTTTTTCTTTTCCCCGTTATTTGGGTGCAAAATAAGGACAAAAACAGAAAACCAAAATATTTCAAATAACTATTTTTTCTGTCCCCGTTATTTGGGTGCGAAATAAAGACAAAAACAGAAAACCAAAATATTTCAAATAACTTTTTTTTTATTTTTTCCCGTTATTTGGGTGCAAAATAAGGACAAAAACAGAAAACCAAAATATTTCAGATAACTTTTTTTTCTTTTTTTCCCGTTATTTCGGTGCAAAGTAAGGACAAAAACAGAAAACCAAAATATTTCAAATAACTTTTTTTTTATTTTTTCCCGTTATTTGGGTGCAAAATAAGGACAAAAACAGAAAACCGAAATTTTTCAGATAACTTTTTTTTTTTTTTCCCGTTATTTAGGTGCAAAATAAGGACAAAAACAGAAAACCAAAATATATCAGATAACTTTTTTTTTCTTTTTTCCCGTTATTTGGGTGCAAAATAAGGACAAAAACAGAAAGCCAAAATATTTCAAATAACTTTTTTTTTTCTTTCCCCGTTATTTGGGTGCAAAATAAGGACAAAAACAGAAAACCAAAATATTTCAAATAACTTTTTTTTTCTTTTTTCCGGTTATTATGGGTGCAAAATAAGGACAAAAACAGAAAACCGAAATATTTCAGATAACTTTTTTTTTCTTTTTTCCCGTTATTTAGGGTGCAAAATAAGGACAAAAAAAGAAAACGAAAATATTTCAGATAACTTTTTTTTTCTTTTTTCCCGTTATTTGTGTGCAAAAATAAGGACAAAAACAGAAAACCAAAATATTTCAAATAACTTTTTTTTTCTTTCCCCGTTATTTGGGTGCAAAATAAGGACAAAAACAGAAAACCAAAATATTTCAAATAACTATTTTTTCTTTCCCCGTTATTTGGGTGCAAAATAAGGACAAAACCAGAAAACCAAAATATTTCAGATAACTTTTTTTTTCTTTTTTCCCGTTTTTGAATGCAAAATAAGGTCAAAAACAGAAAACAAAATTATTTCAGATAACTTTTCTTTTTTCCCGTTATTTGGGTGCAAAATAAGGACAAAAACAGAAAACCAAAATATTTCAAATAACTTTTTTTTTATTTTTTCCCGTTATTTGGGTGCAAAATAAGGACAAAAACAGAAAACCAAAATATTTCAGATAACTTTTTTTTCTTTTTTCCCGTTATTTGGGTGCAAAATAAGGACAAAAACAGAAAACCAAAATATTTCAGATAACTATTTTTTTTTTCCCGTTATCTGGGTGCAAAATAAGGACAAAAACAGAAAACCAAAATATTTCAAATAACTATTTTTTCTTTCCCCGTTATTTGGGTGCAAAATAAGGACAAAAACAGAAAACCAAAATATTTCAGATAACTTTTTTTTTTGTTTTTTCCCGTTATTTGGGTGCAAAATAAGGACAAAAACAGAAAACCAAAATATTTCAGATAACTATTTTTTTTTTCCCGTTATCTGGGTGCAAAATAAGGACAAAAACAGAAAACCAAAATATTTCAAATGACTATTTTTTCTTTCCCCGTTATTTGGGTGCAAAATAAGGACAAAAACAGAAAACCAAAATATTTCAAATAACTATTTTTTCTTTCCCCGTTATTTGGGTGAAAAATAAGGACATAAACAGAAAACCAAAATATTTCAAATAACTATTTCTTCCCCCCGTTATCTGGGTGCACAATAAGGACAAAAACAGAAAACCAAAATATTTTAAATAACTTTTTTTTCTTTTTTCCCGTTATTTCGGTGCAAAGTAAGGACAAAAACAGAAAACCAAAATAATTCAAATAACTTTTTTTTTATTTTTTCCCGTTATTTGGGTGCAAAATAAGGACAAAAACAGAAAACCAAAATATTTCAAATAACTATTTTTTCTTTCCCCGTTATTTGGGTGCAAAATAAGGACAAAAACAGAAAACCAAAATATTTCAAATAACTATTTTTTCTTTCCCCGTTATTTGGGTGCAAAATAAGGACAAAAACAGAAAACCGAAATATTTCAGATAACTTTTTTTTTCTTTTTTCCCGTTATTTGGGTGCAAAATAAGGACAAAAACAGAAAACAGAATTATTTCAGATAACTTTTTCTTTTCCCGTTATTTAGGAGCAAAATAAGGACAAAAACAGAAAACCAAAATATTTCAGATAATTTTTTTTTTATTTTTTACCGTTATTTGGGTGCAAAATAAGGACAAAAACAGAAAGCCGAAATATTTCAGATAACTTTTTTTTTCTTTTTTCCCGTTATTTAGGTGCAACATAAGGACAAAAACAGAAAACAAAATTATTTCAGATAACTTTTCTTTTTTCCCGTTATTTGGGTGCAAAATAAGGACAAAAACAGGAAACCAAAATATTTCAGATAACTATTTTTTTTCCCGTTATCTGGGTGCAAAATAAGGACAAAAACAGAAAACCAAAATATTTCAGATAACTTTTTTTTCTTTTTTCCCGTTATTTAGGTGCAAAGTAAGGACAAAAAAAGGAAAACCAAAATATTTCAAATAACTTTTTTTTTATTTTTTCCCGTTATTTGGGTGCAAAATAAGGACAAAAACAGAAAACCGAAATATTTCAGATAAGTTTTTTTTTCTTTTTTCCCGTTATTTAGGTGCAAAATAAGGACAAAAACAGAAAACCAAAATATTTCAGATAACTTTTTTTTTTCTTTTTTCCCGTTATTTGGGTGCAAAATAAGGACAAAAACAGAAAACCAAAATATTTCAGATAACTATTTGTTTCCCCGTTATCTGGGTGCAAAATAAGGACAAAAACAGAAAACCAAAATATTTCAAATAACTATTTTTTCGTTCCCCGTTATTTGGGTGCAAAATAAGGACAAAACCAGAAAACTAAAATATTTCAGATAACTTTTTTTTTCTTTTTTCCCGTTATTTGGGTGCAAAATAAGGACAAAAACAGAAAACCAAAATATTTCAGATAACTATTTTTTTCCCCCCGTTATTTGGGTGCAAAATAAAGACAAAAACAGAAAACCAAAATATTTCAAATAACTTTTTTTTTATTTTTTCCCGTTATTTGGGTACAAAATAAGGACAAAAACAGAAAACCAAAATATTTCAGATAACTATTTTTTTTTCCCGTTATCTGGGTGCAAAATAAGGACAAAAAGAGAAAACCAAAATATTTCAAATAACTATTTTTTCTTTCCCCGTTATTTGGGTGCAAAATAAGGACAAAAACAGAAAACCAAAACATTTCAAATAACTATTTTTGCTTTCCCCGTTATTTGGGTGCAAAATAAAGACAAAAACAGAAAACCAAAATATTTCAAATAACTTTTTTTTTATTTTTTCCCGTTATTTGGGTGCAAAATAAGGACAAAAACAGAAAACCAAACTATTTCAGATAACTTTTTTTTCTTTTTTCCCGTTATTTCGGTGCAAAGTAAGGACAAAAACAGAAAACCAAAATATTTCAAATAACTTTTTTTTTTTATTTTTTCCCGTTATTTGTGTGCAAAATAAGGACAAAAACAGAAAACCGAAATATTTCAGATAACTTTTTTTTTCTTTTTTTCCCGTTATTTAGGTGCAAAATAAGGACAAAAACAGAAAACCAAAATATTTCAGATAACTTTTTTTTTCTTTTTTCCCGTTATTTGGGTGCAAAATAAGGACAAAAACAGAAAGCCAAAATATTTCAAATAACTTTTTTTTTCTTTCCCCGTTATTTGGGTGCAAAATAAGGACAGAAACAGAAAACCAAAATATTTCAAATAACTATTTTTTCTTTCCCCGTTATTTGGGTGCAAAATAAAGACAAAAACAGAAAACCAAAATATTTCAAATAACTTTTTTTTTATTTTTTCCCGTTATTTGGGTGCAAAATAAGGACAAAAACAGAAAACCAAAATATTTCAGATAACTTTTTTTTCTTTTTTCCCGTTATTTCGGTGCAAAGTAAGGACAAAAACAGAAAACCAAAATATTTCAAATAACTTTTTTTGTATTTTTTCCCGTTATTTGGGTGCAAAATAAGGACAAAAACAGAAAACCGAAATTTTTCAGATAACTTTTTTTTTCTTTTTTCCCGTTATTTAGGTGCAAAATAAGGACAAAAACAGAAAACCAAAATATTTCAGATAACTTTTTTTTTCTTTTTTCCCGTTATTTGGGTGCAAAATAAGGACAAAAACTGAAAGCCAAAATATTTCAAATAACTTTTTTTTTCTTTCCCCGTTATTTGGGTGCAAAATAAGGACAGAAACAGAAAACCAAAATATTTCAGGTAACTATTTTTTTTCCCCGTTATCTGGGTGCAAAATAAGGACAAAAACAGAAAACCAAAATATTTCAAATAACTATTTTTTCTTTCCCCGTTATTTAGGTGCAAAATAAGGACAAAAACAGAAAACCAAAATATTTCAAATAACTTTTTTTTTCTTTTTTCCCGTTATTTGTGTGCAAAATAAGGACAAAAACAGAAAACCAAAATATTTCAAATAACTTTTTTTTTCTTTCCCCGTTATTTGGGTGCAAAATAAGGACAAAAACAGAAAACCAAAATATTTCAGATAACTTTTTTTTTCTTTTTTCCCGTTTTTGAATGCAAAATAAGGTCAAAAACAGAAAACAAAATTATTTCAGATAACTTTTCTTTTTTCCCGTTATTTGGGTGCAAAATAAGGACAAAAACAGAAAACCAAAATATTTCAAATAACTTTTTTTTTATTTTTTCCCGTTATTTGGGTGCAAAATAAGGACAAAAACAGAAAACCAAAATATTTCAGATAACTTTTTTTTTCTTTTTTCCCGTTATTTGGGTGCAAAATAAGGACAAAAACAGAAAACCAAAATATTTCAGATAACTATTTTTTTTTCCCGTTATCTGGGTGCAAAATAAGGACAAAAACAGAAAACCAAAATATTTCAAATAACTATTTTTTCTTTCCCCGTTATTTGGGTGCAAAATAAGGACAAAAACAGAAAACCAAAATATTTCAGATAACTTTTTTTTTGTTTTTTCCCGTTATTTGGGTGCAAAATAAGGACAAAAACAGAAAACCAAAATATTTCATATAACTATTTTTTTTTTCCCGTTATCTGGGTGCAAAATAAGGACAAAAACAGAAAACCAAAATATTTCAAATAACTATTTTTTCTTTCCCCGTTATTTGGGTGCAAAATAAGGACAAAAACAGAAAACCAAAATATTTCAAATAACTATTTTTTCTTTCCCCGTTATTTGGGTGAAAAATAAGGACATAAACAGAAAACCAAAATATTTCAAATAACTATTTTTTTCCCCCCGTTATCTGGGTGCAAAATAAGGACAAAAACAGAAAACCAAAATATTTCAAATAACTTTTTTTTCTTTTTTCCCGTTATTTCGGTGCAAAGTAAGGACAAAAACAGAAAACCAAAATAATTCAAATAACTTTTTTTTTATTTTTTCCCGTTATTTGGGTGCAAAATAAGGACAAAAACAGAAAACCAAAATATTTCAAATAACTTTTTTTTTCTTTCCCCGTTATTTGGGTGCAAAATAAGGACAAAAACAGAAAACCAAAATATTTCAAATAACTATTTTTTCTTTCCCCGTTATTTGGGTGCAAAATAAGGACAAAAACAGAAAACCGAAATATTTCAGATAACTTTTTTTTTCTTTTTTCCCGTTATTTGGGTGCAAAATAAGGACAAAAACAGAAAACAGAATTATTTCAGATAACTTTTTTTTCCCCCGTTATTTAGGAGCAAAATAAAGACAAAAACAGAAAACCAAAATATTTCAGAAAATTTTTTTTTTATTTTTTACCGTTATTTGGGTGCAAAATAAGGACAAAAACAGAAAACCGAAATATTTCAGATAACTTTTTTTTTCTTTTTTCCCGTTATTTAGGTGCAACATAAGGACAAAAACAGAAAACAAAATTATTTCAGATAACTTTTCCTTTTTCCCGTTATTTGGGTGCAAAATAAGGACAAAAACAGGAAACCAAAATATTTCAGATAACTATTTTTTTTCCCGTTATCTGGGTGCAAAATAAGGACAAAAACAGAAAACCAAAATATTTCAGATAACTTTTTTATCTTTTTTCCCGTTATTTAGGTGCAAAGTAAGGACAAAAAACAGAAAACCAAAATATTTCAAATAACTTTTTTTTTATTTTTTCCCGTTATTTGGGTGCAAAATAAGGACAAAAACAGAAAACCGAAATATTTCAGATAAGTTTTTTTTTCTTTTTTCCCGTTATTTAGGTGCAAAATAAGGACAAAAACAGAAAACCAAAATATTTCAGATAACTTTTTTTTTCTTTTTTCCCGTTATTTGGGTGCAAAATAAGGACAAAAACAGAAAACCAAAATATTTCAGATAACTATTTTTTTTCCCGTTATCTGGGTGCAAAATAAGGACAAAAACAGAAAACCAAAATATTTCAAATAACTATTTTTTCGTTCCCCGTTATTTGGGTGCAAAATAAGGACAAAAACAGAAAACCAAAATATTTCAGATAACTTTTTTTTTCTTTTTTCCCGTTATTTGGGTGCAAAATAAGGACAAAAACAGAAAACCAAAATATTTCAGATAACTATTTTTTTCCCCCCGTTATTTGGGTGCAAAATAAAGACAAAAACAGAAAACCAATATATTTCAAATAACTTTTTTTTTATTTTTTCCCGTTATTTGGGTACAACATAAGGACAGAGACAGAAAACCAAAATATTTCAGATAACTATTTTTTTTTCCCGTTATCTGGGTGCAAAATAAGGACAAAAAGAAAAAACCAAAATATTTCAAATAACTATTTTTTCTTTCCCCGTTATTTGGGTGCAAAATAAGGACAAAAACAGAAAACCAAAATATTTCAAATAACTATTTTTTCTTTCCCCGTTATTTGGGTGCAAAATAAAGACAAAAACAGAAAACCAAAATATTTCAAATAACTTTTTTTTTATTTTTTCCCGTTATTTGGGTGCAAAATAAGGACAAAAACAGAAAACCAAAATATTTCAGATAACTTTTTTTTCTTTTTTCCCGTTATTTCGGTGCAAAGTAAGGACAAAAACAGAAAACCAAAATATTTCAAATAACTTTTTTTTTATTTTTTCCCGTTATTTGGGTGCAAAATAAGGACAAAAACAGAAAACCAAAATATTTCAGATAACTTTTTTTTTCTTTTTTTCCCGTTATTTAGGTGCAAAATAAGGACAAAAACAGAAAACCAAAATATTTCAGATAACTTTTTTTTTCTTTTTTCCCGTTATTTGGGTTCAAAATAAGGACAAAAACAGAAAACCAAATTATTTCAAATAACTTTTTTTTTCTTTCCCCGTTATTTGGGTGCAAAATAAGGACAGAAACAGAAAACCAAAATATTTCAGGTAACTATTTTTTTTTCCCGTTATCTGGGTGCAAAATAAGGACAAAAACAGAAAACCAAAATATTTCAAATAACTATTTTTTCTTTCCCCGTTATTTAGGTGCAAAATAAGGACAAAAACAGAAAACCAAAATATTTCAGATAACTTTTTTTTTCTTTTTTCCCGTTATTTAGGTGCAAAATAAGGACAGAAATTGAAAACCAAAATATTTCAGATAACTATTTTTTTTTCCGTAATCTGGGTGCAAAATAAGGACAAAAACAGAAAACCAAAATATTTCAAATAACTTTTTTTTTATTTTTTCCCGTTATTTGGGTGCAAAATAAGGACAAAAACAGAAAACCGAAATATTTCAGATAACTTTTTTTTTCTTTTTTCCCGTTATTTAGGTGCAAAATAAGGACAAAAACGGAAAACCAAAATATTTCAGATAACTATTTTTTTTCCCCGTTTTCTGGGTGCAAAATAAGGACAAAAACAGAAAACCAATATATTTCAAATAACTATATTTTCTTTCCCCGTTATTTCGGTGCAAAATAAGGACAAAAACAGAAAACCAAAATATTTCAGATAACTTTTTTTTTATTTTTTCCCGTTATTTGGGTGCAAAATAAGGACAAAAAGAGAAAACCGAAATATTTCAGATAACTTTTTTTTTCTTTTTTCCCGTTATTTAGGTGCAAAATAAGGACAAAAACAGAAAACCAAAATATTTCAGATAACTTTTTTTTTATTTTTTCCCGTTATTTTATGTGCAAAATAAAGACAAAAACAGAAAACCGTAATATTTCAGATAACTTTTTTTTTCTTTTTTCCCGTTATTTAGGTGCAAAATAAGGACAAAAACAGAAAACCAATATATTTCAGATAACTTTTTTTTCTTTTTTCTCGTTATTTGGGTGCAAAATAAGGACAAAAACAGAAAAACAAAATATTTCAGATAACTATTTTTTTTCCCGTTATCTGGGTGCAAAATAAGGACAAAAACAGAAAACCAAAATATTTCAAATAACTATTTTTTCTTTCCCCGTTATTTGGGTGCAAAATAAGGACATAAACAGAAAACCAAAATATTTCAAATAACTATTTTTTTTCCCCCCGTTATTTGGGTGCAAAATAAAGACAAAAACAGAAAACCAAAATATTTCAAATAACTTTTTTTTTATTTTTTCCCGTTATTTGGGTGCAAAATAAGGACAGAAACAGAAAGCCAAAATATTTAAGATATCTTTTTTTCTTTTTTCCCGTTATTTGGGTGCAAAATAAGGACAAAAACAGAAAACCAAAATATTTCAGATAACTTTTTTTTTTTTCACTTTATTTGGGTGCAAAATAAGGACAAAAACAGAAAACCAACATATTTCAGATAACTTTTTTTTTATTTTTTCCCGTTATTTGGGTGCAAAATAAGTACAAAAACAGAAAACCAAAATATTTCAAATAACTATTTTTTCTTTCCCCGTTATTTCGGTGCAAAATAAGGACAAAAACAGAAAACCAAAATATTTCAGATAACTTTTTTTTTCTTTTTTCCCGTTATTTGGGTGCAAAATAAGGACAATAACAGAAAACCAAAATATTTCAGATAACTATTTTTCTTTTCCCGTTATCTGGGTGCAAAATAAGGACATAAACAGAAAACCAAAGTATTTCAAATAACTATTTTTTTCCCCCCGTTATTTGGGTGCAAAATAAGGACAAAACCAGAAAACCAAAATATTTCAAATAACTTTTTTTTTATTTTTTCCCGTTATTTGGGTGCAAAATAAGGACAGAAACAGAAAGCCAAAAATTTAAGATATCTTTTTTTTCTTTTTTTCCGTTATTTGGGTGCAAAATAAGAACAAAAACAGAAAACCAAAATATTTCAAATAATTTTTTTTTATTTTTCCCCGTTATTTGGGTGCAAAATAAGGACAAAAACAGAAAACTAAAATATTTCAGATAACTTTTTTTTTTCACGTTATTTGGGTGCAAAATAAGGACAAAAACAAAAAACCAAAATATTTCAGATAACTTTTTTTTTATTTTTTCCCGTTATTTGGGTGCAAAATAAGGACAAAAACAGAAAACCAAAATATTTCCAATAACTTTTTTTTATTTTTCCCCGTTATTTGGGTGCAAAATAAGGACAAAAACAGAAAACCAAAATATTTCAGATAACTTTTTTTTTCTCTTTTCCCGTTATTTAGGTGCAAAATAAGGACAAAAACAGAAAACCAAAATATTTCAGATATCTTTTTTTTTCTTTTTTCCCGTTATTTTGGTGCAAAATAAGGGCACAAACAGAAAACCAAAATATTTCAAATAACTTTTATTTTATTTTTTCCCGTTATTTGGGTGCAAAATAAGGACAAAAACAGAAAACCAAAATATTTCAGATAACTTTTTTTTTATTTTTTTCCCGTTATTTGGGTGCAAAATAAGAACAAAAACAGAAAACCAAAATATTTCAAATAACTTTTTTTTTATTTTTTCCCGTTATTTGGGTGCAAAATAAGGACAAAAACAGAAAACCAAAATATTTCAGATAACTTTTTTTTCTTTTTTCCCGTTATTTCGGTGCAAAGTAAGGACAAAAACAGAAAACCAAAATATTTCAAATAACTTTTTTTTTTATTTTTTCCCGTTATTTGTGTGCAAAATAAGGACAAAAACAGAAAACCGAAATATTTCAGATAACTTTTTTTTTCTTTTTTTCCCGTTATTTAGGTGCAAAATAAGGACAAAAACAGAAAACCAAAATATTTCAGATAACTTTTTTTTTCTTTTTTCCCGTTATTTGGGTGCAAAATAAGGACAAAAACAGAAAACCAAATTATTTCAAATAACTTTTTTTTTCTTTCCCCGTTATTTGGGTGCAAAATAAGGACAGAAACAGAAAACCAAAACATTTCAGGTAACTATTTTTTTTTCCCGTTATCTGGGTGCAAAATAAGGACAAAAACAGAAAACCAAAATATTTCAAATAACTATTTTTTCTTTCCCCGTTATTTAGGTGCAAAATAAGGACAAAAACAGAAAACCAAAATATTTCAGATAACTTTTTTTTTCTTTTTTCCCGTTATTTAGGTGCAAAATAAGGACAGAAATTGAAAACCAAAATATTTCAGATAACTATTTTTTTTTCCGTAATCTGGGTGCAAAATAAGGACAAAAACAGAAAACCAAAATATTTCAAATAACTTTTTTTTTATTTTTTCCCGTTATTTGGGTGCAAAATAAGGACAAAAACAGAAAACCGAAATATTTCAGATAACTTTTTTTTTCTTTTTTCCCGTTATTTAGGTGCAAAATAAGGACAAAAACGGAAAACCAAAATATTTCAGATAACTATTTTTTTTCCCCGTTTTCTGGGTGCAAAATAAGGACAAAAACAGAAAACCAAAATATTTCAGATAACTTTTTTTTTATTTTTTCCCGTTATTTGGGTGCAAAATAAGGACAAAAACAGAAAACCGAAATATTTCAGATAACTTTTTTTTTCTTTTTTCCCGTTATTTAGGTGCAAAATAAGGACAAAAACAGAAAACCAAAATATTTCAGATAACTTTTTTTTTATTTTTTCCCGTTATTTGGGTGCAAAATAAAGACAAAAACAGAAAACCGTAATATTTCAGATAACTTTTTTTTTCTTTTTTCCCGTTATTTAGGTGCAAAATAAGGACAAAAACAGAAAACCAATATATTTCAGATAACTTTTTTGTCTTTTTTCTCGTTATTTGGGTGCAAAATAAGGACAAAAACAGAAAAACAAAATATTTCAGATAACTATTTTTTTTCCCGTTATCTGGGTGCAAAATAAAGACAAAAACAGAAAACCAAAATATTTCAAATAACTATTTTTTCTTTCCCCGTTATTTGGGTGCAAAATAAGGACATAAACAGAAAACCAAAATATTTCAAATAACTATTTTTTTTCCCCCCGTTATTTGGGTGCAAAATAAAGACAAAAACAGAAAACCAAAATATTTCAAATAACTTTTTTTTTATTTTTTCCCGATATTTGGGTGCAAAATAAGGACAGAAACAGAAAGCCAAAATATTTAAGATATCTTTTTTTTCTTTTTTCCCGTTATTTGGGTGCAAAATAAGGACAAAAACAGAAAACCAAAATATTTCAGATAACTTTTTTTTTATTTTTTCCCGTTATTTGGGTGAAAATAAGGACAAAAACAGAAAACCGTAATATTTCAGATAACTTTTTTTTTCTTTTTTCCCGTTATTTAGGTGCAAAATAAGGACAAAAACAGAAAACCAACATATTTCAGATAACTTTTTTTTTATTTTTTCCCGTTATTTGGGTGCAAAATAAGTACAAAAACAGAAAACCAAAATATTTCAAATAACTATTTTTTCTTTCCCCGTTATTTCGGTGCAAAATAAGGACAAAAACAGAAAACCAAAATATTTCAGATAACTTTTTTTTTCTTTTTTCCCGTTATTTGGGTGCAAAATAAGGACAATAACAGAAAACCAAAATATTTCAGATAACTATTTTTCTTTTCCCGTTATCTGGGTGCAAAATAAGGACATAAACAGAAAACCAAAGTATTTCAAATAACTATTTTTCCCCCCCGTTATTTGGGTGCAAAATAAGGACAAAACCAGAAAACCAAAATATTTCAAATAACTTTTTTTTTATTTTTTCCCGTTATTTGGGTGCAAAATAAGGACAGAAACAGAAAGCCAAAAATTTAAGATATCTTTTTTTTCTTTTTTTCCGTTATTTGGGTGCAAAATAAGAACAAAAACAGAAAACCAAAATATTTCAAATAATTTTTTTTTATTTTTCCCCGTTATTTGGGTGCAAAATAAGGACAAAAACAGAAAACCAAAATATTTCAGATAACTTTTTTTTTTCACGTTATTTGGGTGCAAAATAAGGACAAAAACAGAAAACCAAAATATTTCAGATAACTTTTTTTTTATTTTTTCCCGTTATTTGGGTGCAAAGTAAGGACAAAAATAGAAAACCAAAATATTTCAGATATCTTTTTTTTTCTTTTTTCCCGTTATTTTGGTGCAAAATAAGGGCACAAACAGAAAACCAAAATATTTCAAATAACTTTTATTTTATTTTTTCCCGTTATTTGGGTGCAAAATAAGGACAAAAACAGAAAACCAAAATATTTCAGATAACTTTTTTTTTATTTTTTTCCCGTTATTTGGGTGCAAAATAAGAACAAAAACAGAAAACCAAAATATTTCAAATAACTTTTTTTTTATTTTTTCCCGTTATTTGGGTGCAAAATAAGGACAAAAACAGAAAACCAAAATATTTCAAATAACTTTTTTTTTCTTTTTTCCCGTTATTTGGGTGCAAAATAAAGACAAAAATAGAAAGCCAAAATATTTCAAATAACTTTTTTGTTCTTTTTTCCCGTTATTTGGGTGCAAAATAAGGACAAAAACAGAAAACCAAAATATTTCAGATAACTTTTTTTTTATTTTTTCCCGTTATTTGGGTGCAAAATAAGGACAAAAACAGAAAACCAAAATATTTCAATTAACTTTTTTTTTTCCCGGTATTTGGGTGCAAAATAAGGACAAAAACAGAAAACCAAAATATTTCAAATAACTATTTTTTCTTTCCCCGTTATTTGGGTGCAAAATAAGGACATAAACAGAAAACCAAAATATTTCAAATAACTATTTTTTTTCCCCCCGTTATTTGGGTGCAAAATAAAGACAAAACCAGAAAACCAAAATATTTCAAATAACTTTTTTTTTATTTTTCCCCGTTATTTGGGTGCAAAATAAGGACAAAAACAGAAAGCCAAATTATTTCAGATAACTTTTTTTTTTTTCATGTTATTTGGGTGCAAAATAAGGAGAAAAACAGAAAACCAAAATATTTCAGATAACTTTTCTTTTATTTTTTCCCGTTTTTTGGGTGCAAAATAAGGACACTTTTTTTCACGTTATTTGGGTGCAAAATAAGGACAAAAACAGAAAACCAAAATATTTCAGATAACTTTTTTTTATTTTTTCCCGTTATTTGGGTGCAAAATAAGGACAAAAACAGAAAACCAAAATATTTCAAATAACTTTTTTTTTATTTTTCCCCGTTATTTGGATGCAAAATAAGGACAAAAACAGAAAACCAAAATATTTCAGATAACTTTTTTTTTCTCTTTTCCCGTTATTTAGGTGCAAAATAAGGACAAAAACAGAAAACCAAAATATTTCAGATATCTTTTTTTTTTCTTTTTTCCCGTTATTTTGGTGCAAAATAAGGGCAAAAACAGAAAACCAAAATATTTCAAATAACTTTTATTTTATTTTTTCCCGTTATTTGGGTGCAAAATAAGGACAAAAACAGAAAACCAAAATATTTCAGATAACTTTTTTTTTATTTTTTTCATGTTATTTGGGTGCAAAATAAGGACAAAAACAGAAAACCAAAATATTTCAAATAACTTTTTTTTTTTCCCCGTTATTTGGGTGCAAAATAAGGACAAAAACAGAAAACCAAAATATTTCATATAACTTTTTTTTTTCACGTTATTTGGGTGCAAAATATGGACAAAAACAGAAAACCAAAATATTTCAAATAACTTTTTTTTTTTCCCGTTATTTGGGTGCAAAATAAGGACAAAAACAGAAAACCAAAATATTTCAGATAACTTTTTTTTTATTTTTTCCCGTTATTTGGGTGCAAAATAAGGACAAAAACAGAAAACCAAAATATTTCAAATAACTTTTTTTTATTTTTTCCCGTTATTTGGGTGCAAAATAAGTACAAAAACAGAAAACCAAAATATTTCAGATAACTTTTTTTTTCTTTTTTCCCGTTATTTAGGTGCAAAGTAAGGACAAAAACAGAAAACCAAAATATTTCAAATAACTTTTTTTTTTTCCCCGTTATTTGGGTGCAAAATAAGGACAAAAACAGAAAACCAAAATATTTCATATAACTTTTTTTTTCCCCGTTATTTGGGTGCAAAATAAGGACAAAAACAGAAAACCAAAATATTTCAAATAACTTTTCTTTTTTCCCGTTATTTGGGTGCAAAATAAGGACAAAAACAGAAAACCAAAATATTTCAAATAACTTTTTTTTTTTCCCCGTTATTTGGGTGCAAAATAAGGACAAAAACAGAAAACCAAAATATTTCATATAACTTTTTTTTTCCCCGTTATTTGGGTGCAAAATAAGGACAAAAACAGAAAACCAAAATATTTCAAATAACTTTTCTTTTTTCCCGTTATTTGGGTGCAAAATAAGGACAAAAACAGAAAACCAAAATATTTCAGATAACTTTTTTTTTATTTTTTCCCGTTATTTGGGTGCAAAATAAGGACAAAAACAGAAAACCAAAATATTTCAAATAACTTTTTTTTATTTTTTCCCGTTATTTGGGTGCAAAATAAGTACAAAAGCAGAAAACCAAAATATTTCAGATAACTTTTTTTTTCTTTTTTCCCGTTATTTAGGTGCAAAGTAAGGACAAAAACAGAAAACCAAAATATTTCAAATAACTTTTTTTTTATTTTTTTCCCGTTATTTGGGTGCAAAATAAGGACAAAAACAGAAAACCAAAATATTTCAGATAACTTTTTTTTTATTTTTTTCCCGTTATTTGGGTGCAAAATAAGGACAAAAACAGAAAACCAAAATATTTCAAATAACTTTTTTTTTTTCCCCGTTATTTGGGTGCAAAATAAGGACAAAAACAGAAAACCAAAATATTTCATATAACTTTTTTTTTTCACGTTATTTGGGTGCAAAATATGGACAAAAACAGAAAACCAAAATATTTCAGATAACTTTTTTTTTCTCTTTTCCCCTTATTTAGGTGCAAAATACGGACAAAAACAGAAAACCAAAATATTTCAGATAACTTTTTTATTCTTTTTTCCCGTTATTTGGGTGCAAAATAAGGACAAACACAGAAAACCAAAATATTTCAAATAACTTTTTTTTATTTTTTCCCGTTATTTGGGTGCAAAATAAGTACAAAAACAGAAAACCAAAATATTTCAAATAACTTTTATTTTATTTTTTCCCGTTATTTGGGTGCAAAATAAGGACAAAAACAGAAAATAAAAAAAATTTCAGATAACTTTTTTTTTATTTTTTTCCCGTTATTTGGGTGCAAAATAAGGACAAAAACAGAAAACCAAAATATTTCAAATAACTTTTTTTTTTTCCCCGTTATTTGGGTGCAAAATAAGGACAAAAACAGAAAACCAAAATATTTCATATAACTTTTTTTTTCCCCGTTATTTGGGTGCAAAATAAGGACAAAAACAGAAAACCAAAATATTTCAAATAACTTTTCTTTTTTCCCGTTATTTGGGTGCAAAATAAGGACAAAAACAGAAAACCAAAATATTTCAGATAACTTTTTTTTTATTTTTTCCCGTTATTTGAAATATTTCAGATAACTTTTTTTTATTTTTTCCCGTTATTTGGGTGCAAAATAAGTACAAAAACAGAAAACCCAAATATTTCAAATAACTTTTCTTTTTTCCCGTTATTTGGGTGCAAAATAAGGACAAAAACAGAAAACCAAAATATTTCAGATAACTTTTTTTTTATTTTTTCCCGTTATTTGGGTGCAAAATAAGGACAAAAACAGAAAACCAAAATATTTCAAATAACTTTTTTTTATTTTTTCCCGTTATTTGGGTGCAAAATAAGGACAAAAACAGAAAACCAAAATATTTCAGATAACTTTTTTTTTCTTTTTTCCCGTTATTTAGGTGCAAAGTAAGGACAAAAACAGAAAACCAAAATATTTCAAATAACTTTTTTTTTATTTTTTCCCGTTATTTGGGTGCAAAATAAGGACAAAAACAGATAACAAAAATAATTCAGATAACTTTTTTTTCTGTTTGCCCGTTATTTGGGTGCAAAATAAGGACAAAAACAGAAAACCAAAATATTTCAAATAACTTTTTTTTTATTTTTTCCCGTTATTTGGGTGCAAAATAAGGACAAAAACAGAAAACCGAAATATTTCATATAACTTTTTTTTTCCCGTTATTTAGGTGCAAAATAAGGACAAAAACAGAAAACCAAAATATTTCAAATAACTTTTTTTTTATTTTTTCCCGTTATTTGGGTGCAAAATAAGGACAAAAACAGAAAACCAAAATATTTCAAATAACTTTTTTTTTCTTTTTTCCCGTTATTTGGGTCCAAAATAAGGACAAAAATAGAAAACCAAAATATTTCAAATAACTTTTTTTTTATTTTTTCTCGTTATTTGGGTGCAAAATAAGGATAAAAACAGAAAACCAAAATATTTCAAATAACTTTTTTTTATTTTTTCCCGTTATTTGGATGCAAAATAAGGACAAAAACAGAAAACCAAAATATTTCAAATAACTTTTCTTTTTTCCCGTTATTTGGGTGCAAAATAAGGACAAAAACAGAAAACCAAAATATTTCAGATAACTTTTTTTTTATTTTTTCCCGTTATTTGGGTGCAAAATAAGGACAAAAACAGAAAACCAAAATATTTCAAATAACTTTTTTTTATTTTTTCCCGTTATTTGGGTGCAAAATAAGTACAAAAACAGAAAACCAAAATATTTCAGATAACTTTTTTTTTCTTTTTTCCCGTTATTTAGGTGCAAAGTAAGGACAAAAACAGAAAACCAAAATATTTCAAATAACTTTTTTTTTATTTTTTCCCGTTATTTGGGTGCAAAATAAGGACAAAAACAGAAAACCGAAATATTTCAGATAACTTTTTTTTTCTTTTTTCCCGTTATTTAGGTGCAAAATAAGGACAAAAACAGAAAACAAACTTATTTCAGATAACTTTTCTTTTTTCCTGTTATTTGGGTGCAAAATAAGGACAAAAACAGAAAACCAAAATATTTCAGATAACTATTTTTTTTCCCCGTTATCTGGGTGCAAAATAAGGACAAAAACAGAAAACCAAAATATTTCAGATAACTTTTTTTTTCTCTTTTCCCGTTATTTAGGTGCAAAGTAAGGACAAAAACAGAAAACCAAAATATTTCAGATAACTTTTTTTTTCTATTTTCCCGTTATCTGGGTGCAAAATAAGGACAAAAACAAAAAACCAAAATATTTCAAATAACTATTTTTTCTTTCCCCGTTATTTGGGTGCAAAATAAGGACAAAAACAGAAAACCAAAATATTTCAAAAAACTATTTTTTTTCCCCCCCTTATTTGGGTGCAAAATAAAGACAAAAACAGAAAACCAAAATATGTCAAATAACTTTTTTTTTATTTTTTTCCGTTATTGAGGTGCAAAGTAAGGACAAAAACAGAAAACCGAAATATTTCAGATAACTTTTTTTTTCTTTTTTTCCGTTATTTAGGTGCAAAATAAGGACAAAAACAGAAAACCAAAATATTTCAAATAACTATTTTTTCTTTCCCCGTTATTTGGGTGTAAAATAAGGAAAAAAACAGAAAACCAAAATATTTCAGATAACTTTTTTTTTCTTTTTTCCCGTTATTGAGGTGCAAAGTAAGGACAAAAACAGAAAACCGAAATATTTCAGATAACTTTTTTTTTCTTTTTTTCCGTTATTTAGGTGCAAAATAAGGACAAAAACAGAAAACCAAAATATTTCAGATAACTTTTTTTTTCTATTTTCCCGTTATTTGGGTGCAAAATAAGGACAAAAACAGAAAACCAAATTATTTCAGATAACTATTTTTTTCCCGTTATCTGGGTGCAAAATAAGGACAAAAACAGAAAACCAAAATATTTCAAATAACTATTTTTTCTTTCCCCGTTATTTGGGTGCAAAATAAGGACAGAAACAGAAAGCCAAAATATTTCAGATATCTTTTTTTTCTTTCTTCCCGTTATTTGGGTGCAAAATAAGAACAAAAACAGAAAACCAAAATATTTCAAATAATTTTTTTTTATTTTTCCCCGTTATTTGGGTGCAAAATAAGGACAAAAACAGAAAACCAAAATATTTCAGATAACTTTTTTTTTATTTTTTCCCGTTATTTGGGTGCAAAATAAGAACAAAAACAGAAAACGAAAATATTTCAAATATCTTTTTTTTTCTTTTTTCCCGTTATTTTGGTGCACAATAAGGGCAAAAACAGAAAACCAAAATATTTCAAATAACTTTTTTTTTATTTTTTCCCGTTATTTGGGTGCAAAATATGGACAAAAAAAGAAAACCAAAATATTTCAAATAACTTTTTTTTTATTTTTCCTTGTTATTTGGGTGCAAAATAAGGACAAAAACAAAAAACCAAAATATTTCAAATAACTTTTTTTTTTATTTTTTCCCGTTATTTGGGTGCAAAATAAGGACAAAAACAGAAAACCAAAATATTTCAAATTTTTTTTTCTTTTTTCCCGTTATTTGGGTGCGAAATAAGGACAAAAACAGAAAACCAAAATATTTCAGATAACTTTTTTTTTATTTTTTCCCGTTATTTGGGTGCAAAATAAGGACAAAAACAGAAAACCAAAATATTTCAAATTTTTTTTTCATTTTTCCCGTTATTTGGGTGCAAAATAAGGACAAAAACTGAAAACCAAAATAATGCAGATAACTTTTTTTTTCTCTTTTCCCTTTATTTAGGTGCAAAATAAGGACAAAAACAGAAAACCAAAATATTTCAGATAACTTTTTTTTTCTTTTTTCCCGTTATTTGGGTGCAAAATAAGGACAAAAACAGAAAACCAAAATATTTCACATAACTTTTTTTTTCTTTTTTCTCGTTATTTAGGTGCAAAATAAGGACAAAAACAGAAAACCAAAATATTTCAAATAACTTTTTTTTTATTTTTTCCCGTTATTTGGGTGCAAACAAAATAAGAACAAAAACAGAAAACCAAAATATTTCAGATAACTTTTTTTTTCTTTTTTCCCGTTATTTGGGTGCAAAATAAGGACAAAAACAGAAAACCAAAATATTTCAAATAACTTTTTTTTTCTTTTTTCCCGTTATTTCGGTGCAAAGTAAGGACAAAAACAGAAAACCAAAATATTTCAAATAACTTTTTTTTTATTTTGTCCCGTTATTTGGGTGCAAAATAAGGACAAAAACAGAAAACCAAAATATTTCAAATACCTTTTTTTTAATTTTTTCCCGTTATTTGGGTGCAAAATAAGGACAAAAACAAAAACCAAAATATTTCAGATAACTTTTTTTTTATTTTTTCCCGTTATTTGAGTGCAAGCAAAATAAGAACAAAAACAAAAAACCAAAATATTTCAGATAACATTTTTTTATTTTTTCCCGTTATTTAGGTGCAAAATAAGGACAAAAACAGAAAACCAAAATATTTCAGATAACTTTTTTTTTCTTTTTTCCCGTTATTTGGGTGCAAAATAAGGACAAAAACAGAAAACCAAAATATTTGAGATAACTTTTTTTTTATTTTTTCCCGTTATTTAGGTGCAAAATAAGGACAAAAACACAAAACCAAAATATTTCAGATAACTTTTTTTTTCTTTTTTCCCGTTATTTGGGTGCAAAATAAGGACAAAAACAGAAAACCAAAATATTTCACATAACTTTTTTTTTCTTTTTTCCCGTTATTTAGGTGCAAAATAAGGACAAAAACAGAAAACCAAAATATTTCAAATAACTTTTTTTTTATTTTTTCCCGTTATTTGAGTGCAAGCAAAATAAGGACAAAAACAAAAAACCAAAATATTTCAAATAACTTTTTTTTTATTTTTTCCCGTTATTTGGGTGCAAAATAAGAACAAAAACAGAAAACCAAAATATTTCAGATAACTTTTTTTTTCTTTTTTCCCGTTATTTGGGTGCAAAATAAGGACAAAAACAGAAAACCAAAATATTTCAAATAACTTTTTTTTTCTTTTTTCCCATTATTTCGGTGCAAAGTAAGGACAAAAACAGAAAACCAAAATATTTCAAATAACTTTTTTTTAATTTTGTCCCGTTATTTGGGTGCAAAATAAGGACAAAAACAGAAAACCAAAATATTTCAAATAACTTTTTTTTTATTTTTTCCCGTTATTTGGGTGCAAAATAAGAACAAAAACAGAAAACCAAAATATTTCAGATAACTTTTTTTTTCTCTTTTCCCGTTATGTAGGTGCAAAATAAGGACAAAAACAGAAAACCAAAATATTTCAGATAACTTTTTTTTTTCTCTTTTCCCGTTATTTAGGTGCAAAATAAGGACAAAAACAGAAAACCACAATATTTCAGATAACCTTTTTTTTCTCTTTTCCCGTTATTTAGTTGCAAAATAAGGACAAAAACAAAAACCAAAATATTTCAGATAACTTTTTTTTTATTTTTTCCCGTTATTTGAGTGCAAGCAAAATAAGGACAAAAACAAAAAACCAAAATATTTCAAATAACTTTTTTTTTATTTTTTCCCGTTATTTGGTTGCAAAATAAGGACAAAAACAGAAAACCAAAATATTTCAGATAACTTTTTTTTTCTCTTTTCCCGTTATTTAGGTGCAAAATAAGGACAAAAACAGAAAACCAAAATATTTCAGATAACTTTTTTTTTCTCTTTTCCCGTTATTTAGGTGCAAAATAAGGACAAAAACAGAAAACCAAAATATTTCAGATAGCTTTTTTTTTTATTTTTTCCCGTTATTTAGGTGCAAAATAAGGACAAAAACAGAAAACCAAAATATTTCAGATAACTTTTTTTTTCTTTTTTCCCGTTATTTGGGTGCAAAATAAGGACAAAAACAGAAAACCAAAATATTTCACCTAACTTTTTTTTTCTTTTTTCCCGTTATTTAGGTGCAAAATAAGGACAAAAACAGAAAACGTAAATATTTCAAATAACTTTTTTTTTATTTTTTCCCGTTATTTGAGTGCAAGCAAAATAAGGACAAAAACAAAAAACCAAAATATTTCAAATAACTTTTTTTTTATTTTTCCCGTTATTTGGGTGCAAAATAAGAACAAAAACAGAAAACCAAAATATTTCAAATAACTTTTTTTTTCTTTTTTCCCGTTATTTAGGTGCAAAATAAGGACAAAAACAGAAAACCAAAATATTTCAAATAACTTTTTTTTTATTTTTTCCCGTTATTTGAGTGCAAGCAAAATAAGGACAAAAACAAAAAACCAAAATATTTCAAATAACTTTTTTTTAATTTTTTCCCGTTATTTGGGTGCAAAATAAGAACAAAAACAGAAAACCAAAATATTTCAAATAACTTTTTTTTTATTTTGTCCCGTTATTTGGGTACAAAATAACGACAAAAACAGAAAACCAAAATATTTCAGATAACTTTTTTTTTCTTTTTTCCCGTTATTTCGGTGCAAAGTAAGGACAAAAACAGAAAACCAAAATATTTCAAATAACTTTTTTTTTATTTTGTCCCGTTATTTGGGTACAAAATAACGACAAAAACAGAAAACCAAAATATTTCAGATACCTTTTTTTTCTTTTTTCCTGTTATTTGGGTGCAAAATAAGGACAAAAACAGAAAACCAAAATATTTCAGATAACTTTTTTTTCTTTTATCGCGTTATTTGGGTGCAAAATAAGGACAAAAACAGAAAATCAAAATATTTCAGATAACTTTTTTTTTATTTTTTCCCGTTATTTGGGTGCAAAATAAGGACAAAAACAGAAAACCAAAATATTTCAGATAAATTTTTTTTTATTTTTTCCGTTATTTGAGTGCAAAATAAGGACAAAAACAGAAAACCTAAATATTTCAGATAACTTTTTTTTTATTTTTTCCTGTTATTTGCGTGCAAAATAAGGACCAAAACAGAAAACCATAATATTTCAAATAACTTTTTTTTCCCCCCGTTATTTGGGTGCAAAATAAGGACAAAAACAGAAAACCAAAATATTTCATATAACTTTTTTTTTTCACGTTATTTGGGTGCAAAGTAAGGACAAAAACAGAAAACCAAAATATTTCAGATAACTTTTTTTTTCTCTTTTCCCGTTATTTAGGTGCAAAATACGGACAAAAACAGAAAACCAAAATATTTCAGATAACTTTTTTTTTCTTTTTTCCCGTTATTTGGGTGCAAAATAAGGACAAAAACAGAAAACCAAAATAATTCAAATAACTTTTTTTTTTCCCCCGTTATTTGGGTGCAAAATAAGGACAAAAATAGAAAACCAAAATATTTCATATAACTTTTTTTTTTCACGTTATTTGGGTGCAAAATACAGACAAAAACAGAAAACCAAAATATTTCAGATAACTTTTTTTTCTTTTTTCCCGTTATTTAGGTGCAAAGTCAGGACAAAAACAGAAAACCAAAATATTTCAAATAACTTTTTTTTTATTTTTTCCCGTTATTTGGGTGCAAAATAAGGACAAAAACAGAAAACCGAAATATTTCAGATAACTTTTTTTTTCTTTTTTTCCCGTTATTAGGGTGCAAAATAAGGACAAAAACAGAAAACCAAAATATTTCAGATAACTTTTTTTTTCTTTTTTCCCGTTATTTGGGTGCAAAATAAGGACAAAAACAGAAAACCAAAATATTTCAGATAACTATTTTTTTTCCCGTTATCTGGGTGCAAAATAAGGACAAAAACAGAAAACCAAAATTTTTCAAATAACTATTTTTTCTTTCCCCGTTATTTGGGTGCAAAATAAGGACAAAAACAGAAAACCAAAATATTTCAGATAACTTTTTTTTTCTTTTTTCCCGTTATTTAGGTGCAAAGTAAGGACAAAAACAGAAAACCGAAATATTTCAAATAACTTTTTTTTTATTTTTTCCCGTTATTTCGGTGCAAAATAAGGACAAAAACAGAAAACCGAAATATTTCAGATAACTTTTTTTTTCTTTTTTCCCGTTATTTAGGTGCAAAATAAGGACAAAAACAGAAAACCAAAATATTTCAGATAACTTTTTTTTTCTTTTTTCCCGTTATTTGGGTGCAAAATAAGGACAAAAACAGAAAACCAAATTATTTCAGATAACTATTTTTTTTCCCGTTATCTGGATGCAAAATAAGGACAAAAACAGAAAACCAAAATATTTCAAATAACTATTTTTTCTTTCCCCGATATTTGGGTGCAAAATAAGGACATAAACAGAAAACCAAAATATTTCAAATAACTATTTTTTTCCCCCCCGTTATTTGGGTGCAAAATAAAGACAAAAACAGAAAACCAAAATATTTCAAATAACTTTTTTTTAATTTTTTCCCGTTATTTGGGTGCAAAATAAGGACAGAAACAGAAAGCCAAAATATTTCAGATATCTTTTTTTTTCTTTTTTCCCCTTATTTGGGTGCAAAATAATAACAAAAACAGAAAACCAAAATATTTCAAATAATTTTTTTTTATTTTCCCCCGTTATTTGGGTGCAAAATAAGGACAAAAACAGAAAACCAAAATATTTCAGATAACTTTTTTTTTCTTCACGTTATTTGGGTGCAAACTAAGGACAAAAACAGAAAACCAAAATATTTCAAATAACTTTTTTTTTATTTTTCCCC
>CAWVQG010000162.1:0-19605 GCA_963932195.1 Empis livida
GTTTTCTGTTTTTGTCCTTGTTTTGCACCCAAATAACGGGAAAAAAGAAAAAAAAAGTTATTTGAAATTTTGGTTTTCTGTTTTTGTCCTTATTTTGCACCCAAATAACGGGAAAAAATAAAAAAAAAGTTATTTGAAATATTTTGGTTTTCTGTTTTTGTCATTATTTTGCACCCAAATAACGGGAAAAAATAAAAAAAAAGTTATATGAAATATTTTGGTTTTCTGTTTTTGTCCTTATTTTGCGCCCAAATAACGGGAAAAAAGAAAAAAAAAATTATCTGAAATATTTTGGTTTTCTGTTTTTGTCCTTATTTTGCACCCAAATAACGGGGGAAAAAAAAAAACTTATTTGAAATATTTTGGTTTTCTGTTTTTGTCCTCATTTTGCACCCAAATAACGGGAAAAAATAAAAAAAAAGTTATTTGAAATATTTTGGTTTTCTGTTTTTGTCCTTATTTTGCACCCAAATAACGGGAAAAAATTAAAAAAAAGTTGTTTGAAATATTTTGGTTTTCTGTTTTTGTCCTTATTTTGCACACAAATAACGGGAAAAAAGAAAATAAAAGTTATTTGAAGTATTTTGGTTTTCTGTTTTTGTCCTTATTTTGCACCCAAATAACGGGAAAAAAGAAAAAAAAGTTGTTTGAAATATTTTGGTTTTCTGTTTTTGTCCTTATTTTGCACCCAAATAACGGGAAAAAAGAAAAAAAAAGTTATTTGAAATATTTTGGTTTTCTGTTTTTGTCCTTATTTTGCACCCAAATAACGGGGAAAAAAAAAAACTTATTTGAAGTATTTTGGTTTTCTGTTTTTGTCCTTATTTTGCACCCAAATAACGGGAAAAAATAAAAAAAAAGTTGTTTGAAATATTTTGGTTTTCTGTTTTTGTCCTTATTTTGCACCCAAATAACGGGAAAAAATTAAAAAAAAGTTGTTTGAAATATTTTGGTTTTCTGTTTTTGTCCTTATTTTGCACACAAATAACGGGAAAAAAGAAAATAAAAGTTATTTGAAGTATTTTGGTTTTCTGTTTTTGTCCTTATTTTGCACCCAAATAACGGGAAAAAATAAAAAAAAAGTTGTTTGAAATATTTTGGTTTTCTGTTTTTGTCCTTATTTTGCACCCAAATAACGGGAAAAAAGAAAAAAAAAGTTATTTGAAATATTTTGGTTTTCTGTTTTTGTCCTTATTTTGCACCCAAATAACGGGGAAAAAAAAAAAGTTATTTGAAATATTTTGGTTTTCTGTTTTTGTCCTCATTTTGCACCCAAATAACGGGAAAAAATAAAAAAAAAGTTATTTGAAATATTTTGGTGTTCTGTTTTTGTCCTTATTTTGCACCCAAATAACGGGAAAAAATAAAAAAAAATTATTTGAAATATTTTGGTTTTCTGTTTTTGTCCTTATTCTGCACCCAAATAACGGGGAAAAATAAAAAAAAAGTTATGTGAACGGAAAAAAAAAAAAGTTATCTGAAATATTTTGGTTTTCTATTTTTGTCCTTATTTTGCATCCAAATAACCGGAAAAGATAAAAAAAAGTTATTTGAAATATTTTGGTTTTCTGGTTTTGTCCTTGTTTTGCACCCAAATAACGGGAAAAAAGAAAAAAAAAGTTATTTGAAATTTTGGTTTTCTGTTTTTGTCTTTATTTTGCACCCAAATAACGGTAAAAAATAAAAAAAAAGTTATTTGAAATATTTTGGTTTTCTGTTTTTGTCATTATTTTGCACCCAAATAACGGGAAAAAATAAAAAAAAAAGTTATCTGAAATATTTTGGTTTTCTGTTTTTGTCCTTATTTTGCGCCCAAATAACGGGAAAAAAGAAAAAAAAAGTTATTTGAAATATTTTGGTTTTCTGTTTTTGTCCTTATTTTGCACACAAATAACGGGAAAAAAGAAAATAAAAGTTATTTGAAGTATTTTGGTTTTCTGTTTTTGTCCCTATTTTTCACCCAAATAACGGGAAAAAATAAAAAAAAAGTTATCTGAAATATTTTGGTTTTCTGTTTTTGTCCTTATTTTGCACCCAAATAACAGGAAAAAATAAAAAAAAAGTTATTTGAAATATTTTGGTTTTCTGTTTTTGTCCTTGTTTTGCACCCAAATAACGGGAAAAAAGAAAAAAAAAGTTATTTGAAATTTTGGTTTTTTGTTTTTGTCCTTATTTTGCACCCAAATAACGGGAAAAAATTAAAAAAAAAGTTATTTGAAATATTTTGGTTTTCTGTTTTTGTCATTATTTTGCACCCAAATAACGGGAAAAAATAAAAAAAAAGTTATCTGAAATATTTTGGTTTTCTGTTTTTGTCCTTATTTTGCGCCCAAATAACGGGAAAAAAGAAAAAAAAAATTATCTGAAATATTTTGGTTTTCTGTTTTTGTCCTTATTTTGCACCCAAATAACGGGGGAAAAAAAAAACTTATTTGAAATATTTTAGTTTTCTGTTTTTGTCCTCATTTTGCACCCAAATAACGGGAAAAAATAAAAAAAAAGTTATTTGAAATATTTTGGTTTTCTATTTTTGTCCTTATTTTGCACCCAAATAACGGGAAAAAATTAAAAAAAAAGTTGTTTGTAATATTTTGGTTTTCTGTTTTTGTCCTTATTTTGCACACAAATAACGGGAAAAAAGAAAATAAAAGTTATTTGAAGTATTTTGGTTTTCTGTTTTTGTCCTTATTTTGCACCCAAATAACGGGAAAAAATAAAAAAAAAGTTGTTTGAAATA
The DNA here is from genome assembly GCA_963932195.1 of Empis livida. Classification (NCBI taxonomy): domain Eukaryota; kingdom Metazoa; phylum Arthropoda; class Insecta; order Diptera; family Empididae; genus Empis; species Empis livida. Next base: position 2,738 of record CAWVQG010000162.1, read on the forward strand.
TTTTGGGTTTCTGTTTTTGTCCTTATTTTGCACCCAAATAACGGGAAAAAAGAAAATAAAAGTTATTTGAAATATTTTGGTTTTCTGTTTTTGTCCTTATTTTGCACCTAAATAACGGGAAAAAATAAAAAAAAAGTTATTTGAAATATTTTGGTTTTCTGTTTTTGTCCTTGTTTTGCACCCAAATAACGGGAAAAAAGAAAAAAAAAGTTATTTGGAATTTTGGTTTTCTGTTTTTGTCCTTATTTTGCACCCAAATAACGAGAAAAAATAAAAAAAAAGTTATTTGAAATATTTTGGTTTTCTGTTTTTGTCATTATTTTGCACCCAAATAACGGGAAAAAATAAAAAAAAAAGTTATCTGAAATATTTTGGTTTTCTGTTTTTGTCCTTATTTTGCGCCCAAATAACGGGAAAAAAGAAAAAAAAAATTATCTGAAATATTTTGGTTTTCTGTTTTTGTCCTTATTTTGCACCCAAATAACGGGGGAAAAAAAAAACTTATTTGAAATATTTTGGTTTTCTGTTTTTGTCCTCATTTTGCACCCAAATAACGGGAAAAAATAAAAAAAAAGTTATTTGAAATATTTTGGTTTTCTGTTTTTGTCCTTATTTTGCACCCAAATAACGGGAAAAAATTAAAAAAAAGTTGTTTGAAATATTTTGGTTTTCTGTTTTTGTCCTTGATTTGCACACAAATAACGGGAAAAAAGAAAATAAAAGTTATTTGAAGTATTTTGGTTTTCTGTTTTTGTCCTTATTTTGCACCCAAATAACGGGAAAAAATAAAAAAAAAGTTGTTTGAAATATTTTGGTTTTCTGTTTTTGTCCTTATTTTGCACCCAAATAACGGGAAAAAAGAAAATAAAAGTTATTTGAAATATTTTGGTTTTCTGTTTTTGTCCTTATTTTGCACCTAAATAACGGGAAAAAATAAAAAAAAAGTTATTTGAAATATTTTGGTTTTCTGTTTTTGTCCTTATTTTGCGCCCAAATAACGAGAAAAAAGAAAAAAAAAGTTATTTGAAATATTTTGGTTTTCTGTTTTTGTCCCTATTTTTCACCCAAATAACGGGAAAAAATAAAAAAAAAGTTATCTGAAATATTTTGGTTTTCTGTTTTTGTCCTTATTTTGCACCCAAATAACAGGAAAAAATAAAAAAAAAGTTATTTGAAATATTTTGGTTTTCTGTTTTTGTCCTTATTTTGCACCCAAATAACGGAAAAAAGAAAAAAAAATTGTTTGAAATATTTTGGTTTTCTGTTTTTGTCCCTTATTTTGGCACCCAAATAACGGGAAAAAAGAAAAAAAAAGTTATTTGAAATATTTTGGTTTTCTGTTTTTGTCCTTATTTTGCACCTAAATAACGGGAAAAAATAAAAAAAAAGTTATCTGAAATATTTTGGTTTTCTGTTTTTGTCCTTATTTTGCCCCCAAATAACGGGAAAACATAAAAAAAAAGTTATATGAAATATTTTGGTCTTCTGTTTTTGTCCTTATTTTGCACCCAAATAACGGGAAAAAATAAAAAAAAAGTTATCTGAAATATTTTGGTTTTCTGTTTTTGTCCTTATTTTGCACCCAAATAACGGGAAAAAATAAAAAAAAAGTTATCTGAAATATTTTGGTTTTCTGGTTTTGTCCTTATTTTGCACCCACATAACGGGAAAAAATAAAAAAAGAAGTTATTTGAAATATTTTGGTTTCCTGTTTTTGTCCTTATTTTGCACCCAAATAACGGGAAAAAATAAAAAAAAAAGTTATCTGAAATATTTTGGTTTTCTGTTTTTGTCCTTATTTTGCCCCCAAATAACGGGAAAAAATAAAAAAAAAGTTATCTGAAATATTTTGGTTTTCTGTTTTTGTCCTTATTTTGCCCCCAAATAACGGGAAAACATAAAAAAAAAGTTATATGAAATATTTTGGTCTTCTGTTTTTGTCCTTATTTTGCACCCAAATAACGGGAAAAAATTAAAAAAAAGTTATCTGAAATATTTTGGTTTTGTGTTTTTGTCCTTATTTTGCACCCAAATAACGGGAAAAAAGAAAAAAAAATTATCTGAAATATTTTGGTTTTCTGTTTTTGTCCTTACTTTGCACCCAAATAACGGGAAAAAATAAAAAAAAAGTTATCTGAAATATTTTGGTTTTCTGTTTTTGTCCTTATTTTGCCCCCAAATAACGGGAAAAAATAATAAAAAAGTTATCTGAAATATTTTGGTTTTCTGTTTTTGTCCTTATTTTGCACCCAAATAACGGGAAAAAATAAAAAAAAAAGTTATCTGAAATATTTTGGTTTTCTGTTTTTGTCCTTATTTTGCACCCAAATAACGGGAAAAAATAAAAAAATAGTTATTTGAAATATTTTGGTTTTCTGTTTTTGTCCTTATTTTGCACCCAAATAACGGGAAAAAAGAAAAAAAAATTATTTGAAATATTTGGTTTTCTGTTTTTGACCTTATTTTGCACCCAAATAACGGGAAAAAAATAAAAAAAAAGTTATCTGAAATATTTTGGTTTTCTGTTTTTGTCCTTATTTTGCCCCCAAATAACGGGAAAAAATAAAAAAAAAGTTATCTGAAATATTTTGGTTTTCTGTTTTTATCCTTATTTTGCACCCAAATAACGGGAAAAAATAAAAAAAAAAGTTATCTGAAATATTTTGGTTTTCTGTTTTTGTCCTTATTTTGCACCCAAATAACGGGAAAAAAGAAAAAAAAAGTTATCTGAAATATTTTGGTTTTCTGTTTTTGTCTTTATTTTGCACCTAAATAACGGGAAAAAAGAAAAAAAAAGTTATTTGAAATATTTTGGTTTTCTGTTTTTGTCCTTATTTTGCACCCAAATAACGGGAAATAACGGGAAAAAAAAAAGTTATCTGAAATATTTTGGTTTTCTGTTTTTGTCCTTATTTTGCACCCAAATAACGGGAAAAAATAAAAAAAAAAGTTATCTGAAATATTTTGGTTTTCTGTTTTTGTCCTTATTTTGCACCCAAATAACGGGAAAAAAGAAAAAAAAAGTTATTTAAAATATTTTGGTTTTCTGTTTTTGTCCTTATTTTGCACCCAAATAACAAGAAATAACGGAAAAAAAGAAAAAACACTTATCTGAAATATTTTGGTTTTCTGTTTTTGTCCTTCTTTTGCACCCAAATAACGGGAAAAAAGAAAAAAAAAAGTTATCTGAAATATTTTGAGTTTCTGTTTTTGTGCTTATTTTGCATCCAAATAACGGGAAAAAAGAAAAAAAAAGTTATCTGAAATATTTTGGTTTTCTGTTTTTGTCCTTATTTTGCACCCAAATAACGGGGAAAAATAAAAAAAAATTTATCTGAAATATTTTGATTTTCTGTTTTTGTCATTATTTTGCACCCAAATAACGGGAACAAATAAAAAAAAAGTTATCTGAAATATTTTGGTTTTCTGTTTTTGTCCTTATTTTGCGCCCAAATAACGGGAAAAAAGAAAAAAAAAATTATCTGAAATATTTTGGTTTTCTGTTTTTGTCCTTATTTTGCACCCAAATAACGGGGAAAAAAAAAAAAATTTTTTGAAATATTTTGGTTTTCTGTTTTTGTCCTCATTTTGCACCCAAATAACGGGAAAAAATAAAAAAAAAGTTATTTGAAATATTTTGGTTTTCTGTTTTTGTCCTTATTTTGCACCCAAATAACGGAAAAAAAGAAAAAAAAAGTTATTTGAAATTTTGGTTTTCTGTTTTTGTCCTTATTTTGCACCCAAATAACGGGAAAAAATAAAAAAAAATTTATCTGAAATATTTTGATTTTCTGTTTTTGTCGTTATTTTGCACCCAAATAACGGGAAAAAATAAAAAAAAAGTTATTTGAAATATTTTGGTTTTCTGTTTTTGTCCTTATTTTGCACCCAAATAACGGGAAAAAAGAAAAAAAAAGTTATTTGAAATATTTTGGTTTTCTGTTTTTGTCCTTATTTTGCACCCAAATAACGGGAAAAAATAAAAAAAAAGTTATTTGAAATATTTTGGTTTTCTGTTTTTGTCCTTATTTTGCACCCAAATAACGGGGAAAAATAAAAAAAAATTTATCTGAAATATTTTGATTTTCTGTTTTTGTCGTTATTTTGCACCCAAATAACGGGAAAAAATAAAAAAAAAGTTATTTGAAATATTTTGGTTTTCTGTTTTTGTCCTTATTTTGCACCCAAATAACGGGAAAAAAGAAAAAAAAAGTTATTTGAAATATTTTGGTTTTCTGTTTTTGTCCTTATTTTCCACCCAAATAACGGGGAAAAAAAAAAAAAGTTATTTGAAATATTTTGGTTTTCTGTTTTTGTCCTCATTTTGCACCCAAATAACGGGAAAAAATAAAAAAAAATTATTTGAAATATTTTGGTTTTCTGTTTTTGTCCTTATTTTGCACCCAAATAACGGGAAAAAGGAAAAAAAAAGTTATTTGAAATTTTGGTTTTCTGTTTTTGTCTTTATTTTGCACCCAAATAACAGGAAAAAATAAAAAAAAATTTATCTGAAATATTTTGATTTTCTGTTTTTGTCGTTATTTTGCACCCAAATAACGGGAAAAAATAAAAAAAAAGTTATTTGAAATATTTTGGTTTTCTGTTTTTGTCCTTATTTTGCACCCAAATAACGGGAAAAAAGAAAAAAAAAGTTATTTGAAATATTTTGGTTTTCTGTTTTTGTCCTTATTTTGCACCCAAATAACGGGAAAAAAGAAAAAAAAAGTTATTTGAAATATTTTGGTTTTCTGTTTTTGTGCTTATTTTGCATCCAAATAACGGGAAAAAAGAAAAAAAAAGTTATCTGAAATATTTTGGTTTTCTGTTTTTGTCCTTATTTTGCACCCAAATAACGGGGAAAAATAAAAAAAAATTTATCTGAAATATTTTGATTTTCTGTTTTTGTCGTTATTTTGCACCCAAATAATGGGAAAAAATAAAAAAAAAGTTATTTGAAATATTTTGGTTTTCTGTTTTTGTCCTTATTTTGCACCCAAATAACGGGAAAAAAGAAAAAAAAAGTGATTTGAAATATTTTGGTTTTCTGTTTTTGTCCTTATTTTGCACCCAAATAACGGGGAAAAAAAAAAAGTTATTTGAAATATTTTGGTTTTCTGTTTTTGTCCTCATTTTGCACCCAAATAACGGGAAAAAATAAAAAAAAAGTTATTTGAAATATTTTGGTTTTCTGTTTTTGTCCTTATTATGCACCCAAATAACGGGAAAAAATAAAAAAAAATTATTTGAAATATTTTGGTTTTCTGTTTTTGTCCTTATTCTGCACCCAAATAACGGGGAAAAATAAATAAAAAGTTATGTGAACGGAAAAAAAAAAAAGTTATCTGAAATATTTTGGTTTTCTATTTTTGTTCTTATTTTGCATCCAAATAACCGGAAAAGATAAAAAAAAGTTATTTGAAATATCTTGGTTTTCTGTTTTTGTCCTTGTTTTGCACCCAAATAACGGGAAAAAAGAAAAAAAAAGTTATTTGAAATTTTGGTTTTCTGTTTTTGTCCTTATTTTGCACGCAAATAACGGGAAAAAATAAAAAAAAAGTTATTTGAAATATTTTGGTTTTCTGTTTTTGTCATTATTTTGCACACAAATAACGGGAAAAAATAAAAAAAAAATTATCTGAAATATTTTGGTTTTCTGTTTTTGTCCTTACTTTGCACCCAAATAACGGGAAAAAATAAAAAAAAAGTTATCTGAAATATTTTGGTTTTCTGTTTTTGTCCTTATTTTGCCCCCAAATAACGGGAAAAAATAAAAAAAAAGTTATCTGAAATATTTTGGTTTTCTGTTTTTGTTCTTATTTTGCACCCAAATAACGGGAAAAAATAAAAAAAAAAGTTATCTGAAATATTTTGGTTTTCTGTTTTTGTCCTTATTTTGCACCCAAATAACGGGAAAAAATAAAAAAATAGTTATTTGAAATATTTTGGTTTTCTGTTTTTGTCCTTATTTTACACCCAAATAACGGGAAAAAAGAAAAAAAAGTTATTTGAAATATTTTGGTTTTCTGTTTTTGACCTTATTTTGCACCCAAATTACGGGAAAAAATAAAAAAAAAGTTATCTGAAATATTTTGGTTGTCTGTTTTTGTCCTTATTTTGCCCCCAAATAACGGGAAAAAATAAAAAAAAAGTTATCTGAAATATTTTGGTTTTCTGTTTTTGTCCTTATTTTGCACACAAATAACGGGAAAAAAGAAAAAAAAAGTTATCTGAAATATTTTGGTTTTCTTGTTTTGTCCTTATTTTGCACCCAAATAACGGGAAAAAAGAAAAAAAAGTTATCTGAAATATTTTGGTTTTCTGTTTTTGTCCTTATTTTGCACCTAAATAACGGGAAAAAAGAAAAAAAAAGTTATTTGAAATTTTTGGTTTTCTGTTTTTGTCCTTATTTTGCACCCAAATAACGGGATAAAGTAAAAAAAAAGTTGTTTGAAATATTTTGCTTTTCTGTTTTTGTCCTTATTTTGCACCCAAATAACGGGAAAAAATAAAATAAAAGTTATTTGAAATATTTTGGTTATCTGTTTTTGTCCTTATTTTGCACCTAAATAACGGGAAAAAATAAAAAAAAAGTTATTTGAAATATTTTGGTTTTCCGTTTTTGTCCTTATTTTGCACCTAACTAACGGGAAAAAAGAAAAAAAAAGTTATTTGAAATATTTTGGTTTTCTGTTTTTGTCCTTATTTTGCACCCAAATAACGGGAAAAAATAAAAAAAAAGTTGTTTGAAATATTTTGGTTTTCTTATTTTGTCCTTATTTTGCACCCAAATAACGGGAAAAAAGAAAATAAAAGTTATTTGAAATATTTTGGTTTTCTGTTTTTATCCTTATTTTGCACCTAAATAACGGGAAAAAATAAAAAAAAAATTATTTGAAATATTTTGGTTTTCTGTTTTTGTCCTTATTTTGCACCTAAATAACAGGAAAAAATAAAAAAAAAGTTATCTGAAATATTTTGGTTTTCTGTTTTTGTCCTTATTTTGCATCCAAATAACGGGAAAAAAGAAAAAAAAGTTATCTGAAATATTTTGGTTTTCTGGTTTTGTCCTTATTTTGCACCCAAATAACGGGAAAAAATTTAAAAAAAGTTATTTGAAATATTTTGGTTTTCTGTTTTTGTTCATATTTAGCACCCAAATAACGAGAAAAAAGAAAAAAAAAGTTATTTGAAATATTTTGGTTTTCTGTTTTTGTCCTTATTTTGCACCTAAATAACGGGAAAAAAAAAATGTTATCTGAAATATTTTGGTTTTCTGTTTTTGTCCATATTTTGCACCCAAATAACGGGTAAAAAGAAAAAAAAAGTTATCTGAAATAATTTGGTTTTCTGTTTTTGTCCTTATTTTGCACCCAAATAACGGGAAAAAATAAAATAAATGTTATTTGAAATATTTTGGTTTTCTGTTTTTGTCCTTATTTTGCACCCAAATAACGGGAAAAAATAAAAAAAAAGTAATCTGAAATATTTTGGTTTTCTGTTTTTGTCCTTATTTTGCACCCAAATAACGGGAAAAAAGAAAAAAAAAGTTATCTGAAATATTTTGGTTTTCTGTTTTTGTCCTTATTTTGCACCCAAATAACGTGAAAAAAGAAAAAAAAGTTATCTGAAATATTTTGGTTTTCTGTTTTTGTCCTTATTTTGCACCTAAATAACGGGAAAAAAGAAAAAAAAAGTTATTTGAAATTTTTGGTTTTCTGTTTTTGTCCTTATTTTGCACCCAAATAACGGGAAAAAGTAAAAAAAAAGTTGTTTGAAATATTTTGCTTTTCTGTTTTTGTCCTTATTTTGCACCTAAATAACGAAAAAAAATTAAAAAAAAGTTATTTGAAATATTTTGGTTTTCCGTTTTTGTCCTTATTTTGCACCTAACTAACGGGAAAAAAGAAAAAAAAAGTTATTTGAAATATTTTGGTTTTCTGTTTTTGTCCTTATTTTGCACCCAAATAACGGGAAAAAGTAAAAAAAAAGTTGTTTGAAATATTTTGGTTTTCTTGTTTTGTCCTTATTTTGCACCCAAATAACGGGAAAAAACAAAATAAAAGTTATTTGAAATATTTTGGTTTTCTGTTTTTGTCCTTATTTTGCACCTAAATAACGGGAAAAAATAAAAAAAAATTATTTGAAATATTTTGGTTTTCTGTTTTTGTCCTTATTTGGCACCTAAATAACAGGAAAAAATAAAAAAAAGGTTATCTGAAATATTTTGGTTTTCTGTTTTTGTCCTTATTTTGCACCCAAATAACGGGAAAAAATAAAAAAAAAGTTATCTGAAATATTTTGGTTTTCTGTTTTTGTCCTTATTTTGCCCCCAAATAACGGGAAAAAATTAAAAAAAAGTTATTTGAAATATTTTGGTTTTCTGTTTTTGTTCATATTTAGCACCCAAATAACGAGAAAAAAGAAAAAAAAAAGTTATTTGAAATATTTTGGTTTTCTGTTTTTGTCCTTATTTTGCACCTAAATAACGGGAAAAAAAAAAATGTTATCTGAAATATTTTGGTTTTCTGTTTATGTCCATATTTTGCACCCAAATAACGGGTAAAAAGAAAAAAAAAGTTATCTGAAATAATTTGGTTTTCTGTTTTTATCCTTATTTTGCACCCAAATAACGGGAAAAAATAAAAAAAAAAGTTATTTGAAATATTTTGGTTTTCTGTTTTTGTCCTTATTTTGCACCCAAATAACGGGAAAAAATAAAAAAAAAGTAATCTGAAATATTTTGGTTTTCTGTTTTTGTCCTTATTTTGCACCCAAATAACGGGAAAAAATAAAATAAAAGTTATCTGAAATATTTTGGTTATCTGTTTTTGTCCTTATTTTGCACCTAAATAACGGGAAAAAATAAAAAAAAAGTTATTTGAAATATTTTGGTTTTCCGTTTTTGTCCTTATTTTGCGCCTAACTAACGGGAAAAAAGAAAAAAAAAGTTATTTGAAATATTTTGGTTTTCTGTTTTTTGTCCTTATTTTGCACCCAAATAACGGGAAAAAATAAAAAAAAAGTTGTTTGAAATATTTTGGTTTTCTTGTTTTGTCCTTATTTTGCACCCAAATAACGGGAAAAAAGAAAATAAAAGTTATTTGAAATATTTTGGTTTTCTGTATTTGTCCTTATTTTGCACCTAAATAACGGGAAAAAATAAAAAAAAAGTTATTTGAAATATTTTGGTTTTCTGTTTTTGTCCTTATTTTGCACCTAAATAACAGGAAAAAATAAAAAAAAAGTTTTCTGAAATATTTTGGTTTTCTGTTTTTGTCCTTATTTTGCACCCAAATAACGGGAAAAAATAAAAAAACAAGTTATTTGAAATATTTTGGTTTTCTGTTTTTGTCCTTATTTTGCACCCAAATAACGGGAAAAAATTAAAAAAAAGTTATTTGAAATATTTTGGTTTTCTGTTTTTGTTCATATTTAGCACCCAAATAACGAGAAAAAAGAAAAAAAATGTTATCTGAAATATTTTGGTTTTCTGTTTTTGTCCATATTTTGCACCCAAATAACGGGTAAAAAGAAAAAAAAAGTTATCTGAAATAATTTGGTTTTCTGTTTTTGTCCTTATTTTGCACCCAAATAACGGGAAAAAATAAAAAAAAAAGTTATTTGAAATATTTTGGATTTCTGTTTTTGTCCTTATTTTGCACCCAAATAACTGGAAAAAATAAAAAAAAAGTAATCTGAAATATTTGGTTTTCTGTTTTTGTCCTTATTTTGCACCCAAATAACGGGAAAAAATAAAAAAAAAAGTTATTTGAAATATTTTGGTTTTCTGTTTTTGTCCTTATTTTGCACCCAAATAACAGGAAAAAAGAAAAAAAAAGTTATTTGAAATATTTTGGTTTTCTGTTTTAGTCCTTATTTTGCACCTAAATAACGGGAAAAAAGAAAAAAAAAGTTATTTGAATATTTTGGTTTTCTGTTTTTGTCCTTATTTTGCACCCAAATAACGGGAAAAAATAAAAAAAAAAGTTATTTGAAATATTTTGGTTTTCTGTTTTTGTCCTTATTTTGCACCCAAATAACGGGAAAAAATAAAAAAAAAGTAATCTGAAATATTTTGGTTATCTGTTTTTGTCCTTATTTTGCACCCAAATAACGGGAAAAAATAAAAAAAAAAGTTATTTGAAATATTTTGGTTTTCTATTTTTGTCCTTATTTTGCACCCAAAAAACGGGAAAAAAGAAAAAAAAAGTTATTTGAAATATTTTGGTTTTCTGTTTTTGTCCTTATTTTGCACCCAAATAACGGGAAAAAAGAAAAAAAAAGTTATTTGAAATATTTTGGTTTTCTGTTTTTGTCCTTATTTTGAACCTAAATAACGGGAAAAAAGGAAAAAAAGTTATCTGAAATATTTTGGTTTTCTGTTTTTGTCCTTATTTTGCAAAAAAAAAGTTATCTGAAATATTTTGGTTTTCTGTTTTTGTCCTTATTTTGCACTCAAATAACGGGAAAAAAGAAAAAAAAAGTTATTTGAAATATTTTGGTTTTCTGTTTTTGTCCTTATTTTGCACCCAAATAACGGGAAAAAAGAAAAAAAAAGTTATTTGAAATATTTTGGTTTTCTGTTTTTGTCCTTATTTTGCACCCAAATAACGGGAAAAAAGAAAAAAAAGTTATTTGAAATATTTTGGTTTTCTGTTTTTGTCCTTATTTTGCACCCAAATAACGGGAAAAAAGAAAAAAAAGTTATTTGAAATATTTTGGTTTTCTGTTTTTGTCCTTATTTTGCACCCAAATAACGGGAAAAAAGAATAAAAAATTATTTGAAATATTTTGGTTTTCTGTTTTTGTCCTTATTTTGCACCCAAATAACGGGAAAAAATAAAATAAAAGTTATTTGAAATATTTTGGTTATCTGTTTTTGTCCTTATTTTGCACCTAAATAACGGGAAAAAATAAAAAAAAAATTATTTGAAATATTTTGGTTTTCCGTTTTTGTCCTTATTTTGCACCTAACTAACGGGAAAAAAATACTGATGCAAGTATATTTCTCTCTGTTCTGTTCTTGTTTTTGTCCTTATTTCGCACCCAAATAACGGGAAAAAATAAAAAAAAAGTTGTTAGAAATATTTTGGTTTTCTTGTTTTGTCCTTATTTTGCACCCAAATAACGGGAAAAAAGAAAATAAAAGTTATTTGAAATATTTTGGTTTTCTGTTTTTGTCCTTATTTTGCACCTATATAACGGGAAAAAATAAAAAAAAATTATTTGAAATATTTTGGTTTTCTGTTTTTGTCCTTATTTTGCACCTAAATAACAGGAAAAAATAAAAAAAAAGTTATCTGAAATATTTTGGTTTTCTGTTTTTGTCCTTATTTTGCAGCCAAATAACGGGAAAAAATTAAAAAAAAGTTATTTGAAATATTTTGGTTTTCTGTTTTTGTCCTTATTTTGCAAAAAAAAAGTTATCTGAAATATTTTGGTTTTCTGTTTTTGTCCTTATTTTGCACCCAAATAACGGGAAAAAAAAAAAAAAAGTTATTTGAAATATTTTGGTTTTCTGTGTTTGTCTTTATTTTGCACCCAAATAACGGGAAAAAATAAAAAAAAAGTTATCTGAAATATTTTGGTTTTCTGTTTTTGTCCTTATTTTGCACCCAAATAACGGGAAAAAATAAAAAAAAAGTTATTTGAAATATTTTGGTTTTCTGTTTTTGTCCTTATTTTGCACCCAAATAACGGGAAAAAATAAAAAAAAAGTTATCTGAAATATTTTGGTTTTCTGTTTTTGTCCTTATTTTGCGCCCAAATAACGAGAAAAAGAAAAAAAAAGTTATTTGAAATATTTTGGTTTTCTGTTTTTGTCCTTATTTTGCACCCAAATAACGGGAAAAAATAAAAAAAAAGTTATCTGAAATATTTTAGTTTTCTGTTTTTGTCCTTATTTTGCCCCTAAATAACGGGAAAAAGGAAAAAAAGTTATCTGAAATATTTTGGTTTTCTGTTTTTGTCCTTATTTTGCAAAAAAAAGTTATCTGAAATATTTTGGTTTTTTGTTTTTGTCCTTATTTTGCACCCAAATAACGGGAAAAAAGAAAAAACCAGTTATTTGAAATATTTTGGTTTTCTGTTTTTGTCCTTATTTTGCCCCCAAATAACGGGAAAAAAAAAGAAGTTATCTGAAATATTTTGGTTTTCTGTTTTTGTCCTTATTTTGCACACAAATAACGGGAAAAAAGAAAAAAAAAGTTATCTGAAATATTTTGGTTTTCTTGTTTTGTCCTTATTTTGCACCCATATAACGGGAAAAAAGAAAAAAAAGTTATCTGCAATATTTTGGTTTTCTGTTTTTGTCCTTATTTTGCACCTAAATAACGGGAAAAAAGAAAAAAAAAGTTATTTGAAATTTTTGGTTTTCTGTTTTTGTCCTTATTTTGCACCCAAATAACGGGAAAAAGTAAAAAAAAAGTTGTTTGAAATATTTTGCTTTTCTGTTTTTGTCCTTATTTTGCACCCAAATAACGGGAAAAAATAAAATAAAAGTTATTTGAAATATTTTGGTTATCTGTTTTTGTCCTTATTTTGCACCTAAATAACGGGAAAAAATAAAAAAAAAGTTATAAGAAATATTTTGGTTTTCCGTTTTTGTCCTTATTTTGCACCTAACTATCGGGAAAAAAGAAAAAAAAAGTTATTTGAAATATTTTGGTTTTCTGTTTTTGTCCTTATTTTGCACCCAAATAACGGGAAAAAATAAAAAAAAAAGTTGTTTGAAATATTTTGGTTTTCTTGTTTTGTCCTTATTTTGCACCCAAATAACGGGAAAAAAGAAAATAAAAGTTATTTGAAATATTTTGGTTTTCTGTTTTTGTCCTTATTTTGCACCTAAATAACGGGAAAAAATAAAAAAAAAATTATTTGAAATATTTCGGTTTTCTGTTTTTGTCCTTATTTTGCACCTAAATAACAGGAAAAAATAAAAAAAAATGTTATCTGAAATATTTTGGTTTTCTGTTTTTGTCCATATTTTGCACCCAAATAACGGGTAAAAAAAAAGTTATTTGAAATATTTGTCCATATTTTGCACCCAAATAACGGGTAAAAAAAAAGTTATTTGAAATATTTTGGTTTTCTGTTTTTGTTCATATTTAGCACCCAAATAACGAGAAAAAAGAAAAAAAAAGTTATTTGAAATATTTTGGTTTTCTGTTTTTGTCCTTATTTTGCACCTAAATAACGGGGAAAAAAAATGTTATCTGAAATATTTTGGTTTTCTGTTTTTGTCCATATTTTGCACCCAAATAACGGGTAAAAAGAAAAAAAAAGTTATCTGAAATAATTTGGTTTTCTGTTTTTGTCCTTATTTTGCACCCAAATAACGGGAAAAAATAAAAAAAAAAGTTATTTGAAATATTTTGGTTTTCTGTTTTTGTCCTTATTTTGCACCCAAATAACGGGAAAAAATAAAAAAAAAGTAATCTGAAATATTTTGGTTTTCTGTTTTTGTCCTTATTTTGCATCCAAATAACGGGAAAAAATAAAATAAAAGTTATCTGAAATATTTTGGTTATCTGTTTTTGTCCTTATTTTGCACCTAAATAACGGGAAAAAATAAAAAAAAAGTTATTTGAAATATTTTGGTTTTCCGTTTTTGTCCTTATTTTGCGCCTAACTAACGGGAAAAAAGAAAAAAAAAGTTATTTGAAATATTTTGGTTTTCTGTTTTTGTCCTTATTTTGCACCTAAATAACGGGAAAAAAAAAATGTTATCTGAAATATTTTGGTTTTCTGTTTTTGTCCATATTTTGCACCCAAATAACGGGTAAAAAGAAAAAAAAAGTTATCTGAAATAATTTGGTTTTCTGTTTTTGTCCTTATTTTGCACCCAAATAACGGGAAAAAATAAAATAAAAGTTATTTGAAATATTTTGGTTTTCTGTTTTTGTCCTTATTTTGCACCCAAATAACGGGAAAAAATAAAAAAAAAGTAATCTGAAATATTTTGGTTTTCTGTTTTTGTCGTTATTTTGCACCCAAATAACGGGAAAAAATAAAAAAAAAGTTATTTGAAATATTTTGGTTTTCTGTTTTTGTCCTTATTTTGCACCCAAATAACGGGAAAAAAGAAAAAAAAAGTTATTTGAAATATTTTGGTTTTCTGTTTTTGTCCTTATTTTGCACCCAAATAACGGGAAAAAATAAAAAAAAAGTTATTTGAAATATTTTGGTTTTCTGTTTTTGTGCTTATTTTGCATCCAAATAACGGGAAAAAAGAAAAAAAAAGTTATCTGAAATATTTTGGTTTTCTGTTTTTGTCCTTATTTTGCACCCAAATAACGGGGAAAAATAAAAAAAAATTTATCTGAAATATTTTGATTTTCTGTTTTTGTCGTTATTTTGCACCCAAATAATGGGAAAAAATAAAAAAAAAGTTATTTGAAATATTTTGGTTTTCTGTTTTTGTCCTTATTTTGCACCCAAATAACGGGAAAAAAGAAAAAAAAAGTGATTTGAAATATTTTGGTTTTCTGTTTTTGTCCTTATTTTGCACCCAAATAACGGGGAAAAAAAAAAAGTTATTTGAAATATTTTGGTTTTCTGTTTTTGTCCTCATTTTGCACCCAAATAACGGGAAAAAATAAAAAAAAAGTTATTTGAAATATTTTGGTTTTCTGTTTTTGTCCTTATTTTGCACCCAAATAACGGGAAAAAATAAAAAAAAATTATTTGAAATATTTTGGTTTTCTGTTTTTGTCCTTATTCTGCACCCAAATAACGGGGAAAAATAAATAAAAAGTTATGTGAACGGAAAAAAAAAAAAGTTATCTGAAATATTTTGGTTTTCTATTTTTGTTCTTATTTTGCATCCAAATAACCGGAAAAGATAAAAAAAAGTTATTTGAAATATTTTGGTTTTCTGTTTTTGTCCTTGTTTTGCACCCAAATAACGGGAAAAAAGAAAAAAAAAGTTATTTGAAATTTTGGTTTTCTGTTTTTGTCCTTATTTTGCACGCAAATAACGGGAAAAAATAAAAAAAAAGTTATTTGAAATATTTTGGTTTTCTGTTTTTGTCATTATTTTGCACACAAATAACGGGAAAAAATAAAAAAAAAATTATCTGAAATATTTTGGTTTTCTGTTTTTGTCCTTACTTTGCACCCAAATAACGGGAAAAAATAAAAAAAAAGTTATCTGAAATATTTTGGTTTTCTGTTTTTGTCCTTATTTTGCCCCCAAATAACGGGAAAAAATAAAAAAAAAGTTATCTGAAATATTTTGGTTTTCTGTTTTTGTTCTTATTTTGCACCCAAATAACGGGAAAAAATAAAAAAAAAAGTTATCTGAAATATTTTGGTTTTCTGTTTTTGTCCTTATTTTGCACCCAAATAACGGGAAAAAATAAAAAAATAGTTATTTGAAATATTTTGGTTTTCTGTTTTTGTCCTTATTTTGCACCCAAATAACGGGAAAAAAGAAAAAAAAGTTATTTGAAATATTTTGGTTTTCTGTTTTTGACCTTATTTTGCACCCAAATTACGGGAAAAAATAAAAAAAAAGTTATCTGAAATATTTTGGTTGTCTGTTTTTGTCCTTATTTTGCCCCCAAATAACGGGAAAAAATAAAAAAAAAGTTATCTGAAATATTTTGGTTTTCTGTTTTTGTCCTTATTTTGCACACAAATAACGGGAAAAAAGAAAAAAAAAGTTATCTGAAATATTTTGGTTTTCTTGTTTTGTCCTTATTTTGCACCCAAATAACGGGAAAAAAGAAAAAAAAGTTATCTGAAATATTTTGGTTTTCTGTTTTTGTCCTTATTTTGCACCTAAATAACGGGAAAAAAGAAAAAAAAAGTTATTTGAAATTTTTGGTTTTCTGTTTTTGTCCTTATTTTGCACCCAAATAACGGGATAAAGTAAAAAAAAAGTTGTTTGAAATATTTTGCTTTTCTGTTTTTGTCCTTATTTTGCACCCAAATAACGGGAAAAAATAAAATAAAAGTTATTTGAAATATTTTGGTTATCTGTTTTTGTCCTTATTTTGCACCTAAATAACGGGAAAAAATAAAAAAAAAGTTATTTGAAATATTTTGGTTTTCCGTTTTTGTCCTTATTTTGCACCTAACTAACGGGAAAAAAGAAAAAAAAAGTTATTCGAAATATTTTGGTTTTCTGTTTTTGTCCTTATTTTGCACCCAAATAACGGGAAAAAATAAAAAAAAAGTTGTTTGAAATATTTTGGTTTTCTTATTTTGTCCTTATTTTGCACCCAAATAACGGGAAAAAAGAAAATAAAAGTTATTTGAAATATTTTGGTTTTCTGTTTTTATCCTTATTTTGCACCTAAATAACGGGAAAAAATAAAAAAAAAATTATTTGAAATATTTTGGTTTTCTGTTTTTGTCCTTATTTTGCACCTAAATAACAGGAAAAAATAAAAAAAAAGTTATCTGAAATATTTTGGTTTTCTGTTTTTGTCCTTATTTTGCATCCAAATAACGGGAAAAAAGAAAAAAAAGTTATCTGAAATATTTTGGTTTTCTGGTTTTGTCCTTATTTTGCACCCAAATAACGGGAAAAAATTTAAAAAAAGTTATTTGAAATATTTTGGTTTTCTGTTTTTGTTCATATTTAGCACCCAAATAACGAGAAAAAAGAAAAAAAAAGTTATTTGAAATATTTTGGTTTTCTGTTTTTGTCCTTATTTTGCACCTAAATAACGGGAAAAAAAAAATGTTATCTGAAATATTTTGGTTTTCTGTTTTTGTCCATATTTTGCACCCAAATAACGGGTAAAAAGAAAAAAAAAGTTATCTGAAATAATTTGGTTTTCTGTTTTTGTCCTTATTTTGCACCCAAATAACGGGAAAAAATAAAATAAATGT
The DNA here is from genome assembly GCA_963932195.1 of Empis livida. NCBI lineage: Eukaryota > Metazoa > Arthropoda > Insecta > Diptera > Empididae > Empis > Empis livida. The sequence goes on from CAWVQG010000162.1 coordinate 19,580, forward strand.
TATTTGAAATATTTTGGTTTTCTGTT
>CAWVQG010000163.1:0-20906 GCA_963932195.1 Empis livida
CAAAATAAGGACAAAAACAGAAAACCAAAATAATTCAGATAACTTTTTTTTTCTTTTTCCCGTTATTTGGGTGCAAAATAAGGACAAAAACAGAAAACCAAAATATTTCAAATAACTTTTTTTTTTATTTTTTCCCGTTATTTGGGTGCAAAATAAGGACAAAAACAGAAAACCAAAATATTTCAGATAACTTTTTTTTATTTTTTCCAGTTATTTGGGTGCAAAATAAGGACAAAAACAGAAAACCAAAATAATTCAGATAACTTTTTTTTTCTTTTTTCCCGTTATTTGGGTGCAAAATAAGGACAAAAACAGAAAACCAAAATATTTCAAATAATTTTTTTTTCTTTTTACCCGTTATTTGGGTGCAAAATAAGGACAAAAACAGAAAACCAAAATATTTCAAATAACTTTTTTTTTATTTTTTCCAGTTATTTGGGTGCAAAATAAGGACAAAAACAGAAAACCAAAATAATTCAGATAACTTTTTTTTCTTTTTTCCCGTTATTTGGGTGCAAAATAAGGACAAAAACAGAAAACCAAAATATTTCAAATAAATTTTTTTTTCTTTTTACCCGTTATTTGGGTGCAAAATAAGGACAAAAAGAGAAAACCAAAATATTTCAAATAACTTTTTTTTTATTTTTTCCCGTTATTTGGGTGCAAAATAAGGACAAAAACAGAAAACCAAAATATTTCAAATTACTTCTTTTTTCTTTTTTCCCGTTATTTGGGTGCAAAATAAGGACAAAAACAGAAAACCAATATATTTCAGATAACTTCTTTTTATTTTTGCCCGTTATTTGGGTGCAAAATAAGGACAAAAACAGAAAACCAAAATAATTCAGATAACTTTTTTTTTCTTTTTTCCCATTATTTGGGTGCAAAATAAGGACAAACAGAGAAAACCAAAATATTTCAAATAACTTTTTTTTTATTTTTTCCCGTTATTTGGGTGCAAAATAAGGACAAAAACAGAAAACCAAAATATTTCAGATAACTTTTTTTTTTCTTTTTTCCCGTTATTTGGGTGCAAAATAAGGACAAAAACAGAAAACTAAAATATTTCAAATAAATTTTTTTTTCTTTTTACCCGTTATTTGGGTGCAAAATAAGGACAAAAAGAGAAAACCAAAATATTTCAAATAACTTTTTTTTTATTTTTTCCCGTTATTTGGGTGCAAAATAAGGACAAAAACAGAAAACCAAAATAATTCAGATAACTTTTTTTTTCTTTTTTCCCGTTATTTGGGTGTAAAATAAGGACAAAAACAGAAAACTAAAATATTTCAAATAAATTTTTTTTTCTTTTTACCCGTTATTTGGGTGCAAAATAAGGACAAACAGAGAACACCAAAATATTTCAAATAACTTTTTTTTTATTTTTTCCCGTTATTTGGGTGCAAAATAAGGACAAAAACAGAAAACCAAAATATTTCAGATAACTTTTTTTTTATTTTTTCCCGTTATTTGGGTGCAAAATAAGGACAAAAACAGAAAACTAAAATATTTCAAATAAATTTTTTTTTCTTTTTACCCGTTATTTGGGTGCAAAATAAGGACAAACAGAGAAAACCAAAATATTTCAATTAACTTTTTTTTTTCCCCCGTTATTTGGGTGCAAAATAAGGACAAAAACAGAAAACCAAAATGTTTCAAATCACTTTTTCTTATTTTTTCGCGTTATTTGGGTGCAAAATAAGGATAAAAACAGAAAACCAAAATATTTCAAATAACTTTTTTTTTATTTTTTCCCGTTATTTGGGTGCAAAATAAGGACAAAAACAGAAAACCACAATATTTCAAATAACTTTTTTTCTCTTTTTTCCCGTTATTTGGGTGCAAAATAAGGACAAAAACAGAAAACCAAAATATTTCAATTAACTTTTTTTTTTTCCCCGTTATTTGGGTGCAAAATAAGGACAAAAACAGAAAACCAAAATGTTTCAAATCACTTTTTCTTATTTTTTCCTGTCATTTGGGTGCAAAATAAGGATAAAAACAGAAAACCAAAATATTTCGAATAACTTTTTTTAATTTTTTCCCGTTATTTGGGTGCAAAATAAGGACATAAACTGAAAACCAAAACATTTCAGATAACTTTTTTTTTCCCGTTATTTGGGCGCAAAATAAGGACAAAAACAGAAAACCAAAATATTTCAAATAACTTTTTTTTTATTTTTTCCTGTTATTTGGGGGCAAAATAAGGATAAAAACAGAAAACCAAAATTATTCAAATAACTTTTTTTTATTTTTTCCCGTTATTTGGGTGCAAAATAAGGACAAAAACAGAAAACCAAAATATTTCAAATAAATTTTTTTTTCTTTTTACCCGTTATTTGGGTGCAAAATAAGGACAAAAACAGAAAACCAAAATATTTCAACTAACTATTTTTTTCTTTTTTCTCGTTATTTGGGTGCAAAATAAGGACAAAAAACAGAAAACCAAAATATTTCAATTAACTTTTTTTTTTTCCCCGTTATTTGGGTGCAAAATAAGGACAAAAACAGAAAACCAAAATGTTTCAAATCACTTTTTCTTATTTTTTCCCGTTATTTGGGTGCAAAATAAGGACAAAAACAGAAAACCAAAATATTTGAAATAACGTTTTTTTTATTTTTTCCTGTTATTTGGGGGCAAAATAAGGATAAAAACAGAAAACCAAAATTTTTCAAATAACTTTTTTTTATTTTTTCCCGTTATTTGGGTGCAAAATAAGGACAAAAACAGAAAACCAAAATATTTCAAATAACTTTTTTTTTTTCCCCGTTATTTGGGTGCAAAATAAGGACAAAAACAGAAAACCAAAATGTTTCAAATCACTTTTTCTTATTTTTTCCCGTTATTTGGGTGCAAAATAAGGACAAAAACAGAAAACCAAAATATTTCAAATAACGTTTTTTTTATTTTTTCCTGTTATTTGGGTGCAAAATAAGGACAGAAACAGAAAACCAAAATATTTCAAATAACTTTTTTTTTATTTTTTCCCGTTATTTGGGTGCAAAATAAGGACAAAAACAGAAAACCAAAATATTTCAAATAACTTTTTTTTTATTTTTTCCCGTTATTTGGGTGCAAAATAAGGACAAAAACAGAAAACCAAAATATTTCAACTAACTATTTTTTTCTTTTTTCTCGTTATTTGGGTGCAAAATAAGGACAAAAACAGAAAACCAAAATATTTCAAATAACTTTTTTTTTTTCCCCGTTATTTGGGTGCAAAATAAGGACAAAAACAGAAAACCAAAATGTTTCAAATCCCATTTTTTTTTTTTTTTTCCGTTATTTGGGTGCAAAATAAGGATAAAAACAGAAAACCAAAATATTTCAAATAACTTTTTTTTTATTTTTTCCCGTTATTTGGGTGCAAAATAAGGACAAAAACAGAAAACCACAATATTTCAAATAACTTTTTTTCTCTTTTTTCCCGTTATTTGGGTGCAAAATAAGGACAAAAACAGAAAACCAAAAAATTTCAGATAACTTTTTTTTTCTTTTTTCCCGTTATTTGGGTGCAAAATAAGGACAAAAAAAGAGAAAACCAAAATATTTCAAAAAACTTTTTTTTTATTTTTTCCCGTTATTTGGGTACAAAATAAGGACAAACACAGAAAACCAAAATATTTCAAATAACTTTTTTTTTATTTTTTCCTGTTATTTGGGTGCAAAATAAGGATAAAAACAGAAAACCAAAATATTTCGAATAACTTTTTTTAATTTTTTCCCGTTATTTGGGTGCAAAATAAGGACAAAAACAGAAAACCAAAATATTTCAAATAACTTTTTTTTTATTTTTTCCCGTTAATTGGGTGCAAAATAAGGACATAAACTGAAAACCAAAACATTTCAGATAACTTTTTTTTCCCGTTATTTGGGCGCAAAATAAGGACAAAAACAGAAAACCAAAATATTTCAAATAACTTTTTTTTTATTTTTTCCTGTTATTTGGGGGCAAAATAAGGATAAAAACAGAAAACCAAAATATTTCAGATAACTTTTTTTTATTTTTGCCAGTTATTTGGGTGCAAAATAAGGACAAAAACAGAAAACCAAAATATTTCAAATAAATTTTTTTTTCTTTTTACCCGTTATTTGGGTGCAAAATAAGGACAAAAAGAGAAAACCAAAATATTTCAAATAACTTTTTTTTTATTTTTTCCCGTTATATGGGTGCACAATAAGGACAAAAACAGAAAACCAAAATATTTCAAATTACTTCTTTTTTCTTTTTTCCCGTTATTTGGGTGCAAAATAAGGACAAAAACAGAAAACCAATATATTTCAGATAACTTTTTTTTTCTTTTTTCCCGTTATTTGGGTGCAAAATAAGGACAAAAACAGAAAACCAAAATATTTCAAATAACTTTTTTTTTATTTTTTCCCGTTATTTGGGTGCAAAATAAGGACAAAAACAGAAAACCAAAATAATTCAGATAACTTTTTTTTTCTTTTTTCCCGTTATTTGGGTGCAAAATAAGGACAAAAACAGAAAACCAAAATATTTCAAATAACTTTTTTTTTATTTTTTCCCGTTATTTGGGTGCAAAATAAGGACAAAAACAGAAAACCAAAATATTTCAAATAACTTTTTTTTTATTTTTTCCCGTTATTTGGGTGCAAAATAAGGACAAAAACAGAAAACCAAAATAATTCAGATAACTTTTTTTTTCTTTTTTCCCGTTATTTGGGTGCAAAATAAGGACAAAAACAGAAAACCAAAATATTTCAAATAACTTTTTTTTTATTTTTTCCCGTTATTTGGGTGCAAAATAAGGACAAAAACAGAAAACCAAAATAATTCAGATAACTTTTTTTTTCTTTTTTCCCGTTATTTGGGTGCAAAATAAGGACAAAAACAGAAAACCAAAATATTTCAAATAAATTTTTTTTTCTTTTTACCCGTTATTTGGGTGCAAAATAAGGACAAAAAGAGAAAACCAAAATATTTCAAATAACTTTTTTTTTATTTTTTCCCGTTATTTGGGTGCAAAATAAGGACAAAAACAGAAAACCAAAATATTTCAAATTACTTCTTTTTTCTTTTTTCCCGTTATTTGGGTGCAAAATAAGGACAAAAACAGAAAACCAATATATTTCAGATAACTTTTTTTTATTTTTGCCCGTTATTTGGGTGCAAAATAAGGACAAAAACAGAAAACCAAAATAATTCAGATAACTTTTTTTTTCTTTTTTCCCGTTATTTGGGTGCAAAATAAGGACAGAAACAGAAAAATAAAATATTTCAGATAACTTTTTTTCTCTTTTTTCCCGTTATTTGGGTGCACAATAAGGACAAAAACAGAAAACCAAAATAATTCAGATAACTTTTTTTTTCTTTTTTCCCGTTATTTGGGTGCAAAATAAGGACAAAAACAGAAAACCAAAATATTTCAAATAACTTTTTTTTTATTTTTTCCCGTTATTTGGGTGCAAAATAAGGACAAAAACAGAAAACCAAAATATTTCAGATAACTTTTTTTTATTTTTGCCAGTTATTTGGGTGCAAAATAAGGACAAAAACAGAAAACCAAAATAATTCAGATAACTTTTTTTTTCTTTTTTCCCGTTATTTGGGTGCAAAATAAGGACAAAAACAGAAAACCAAAATATTTCAAATAATTTTTTTTTCTTTTTACCCGTTATTTGGGTGCAAAATAAGGACAAAAACAGAAAACCAAAATATTTCAAATAACTTTTTTTTTATTTTTTCCCGTTATTTGGGTGCAAAATAAGGACAAAAACAGAAAACCAAAATAATTCAGATAACTTTTTTTTTCTTTTTTCCCGTTATTTGGGTGCAAAATAAGGACAAAAACAGAAAACCAAAATATTTCAAATAAATTTTTTTTTCTTTTTACCCGTTATTTGGGTGCAAAATAAGGACAAAAACAGAAAACCAAAATATTTCAAATTACTTCTTTTTTCTTTTTTCCCGTTATTTGGGTGCAAAATAAGGACAAAAACAGAAAACCAATATATTTCAGATAACTTTTTTTTATTTTTGCCCGTTATTTGGGTGCAAAATAAGGACAAAAACAGGAAACCAAAATAATTCAGATAACTTTTTTTTTCTTTTTTCCCGTTATTTGGGTGCAAAATAAGGACAGAAACAGAAACATAAAATATTTCAGATAACTTTTTTTCTCTTTTTTCCCGTTATTTGGGTGCACAATAAGGACAAAAACAGAAAACCAAAATAATTCAGATAACTTTTTTTTTCTTTTTTCCCGTTATTTGGGTGCAAAATAAGGACAAAAACAGAAAACCAAAATATTTCAATTAACTTTTTTTTTTTCCCCGTTATTTGGGTGCAAAATAAGGACAAAAACAGAAAACCAAAATGTTTCAAATCACTTTTTCTTATTTTTTCCCGTTATTTGGGTGCAAAATAAGGACAAAAACAGAAAACCAAAATATTTCAAATAACGTTTTTTTTATTTTTTCCTGTTATTTGGGTGCAAAATAAGGACAGAAACAGAAAACCAAAATATTTCAAATAACTTTTTTTTTATTTTTTCCCGTTATTTGGGTGCAAAATAAGGACAAAAACAGAAAACCAAAATATTTCAAATAACTTTTTTTTTATTTTTTCCCGTTATTTGGGTGCAAAATAAGGACAAAAACAGAAAACCAAAATATTTCAACTAACTATTTTTTTCTTTTTTCTCGTTATTTGGGTGCAAAATAAGGACAAAAACAGAAAACCAAAATATTTCAAATAACTTTTTTTTTTTCCCCGTTATTTGGGTGCAAAATAAGGACAAAAACAGAAAACCAAAATGTTTCAAATCCCATTTTTTTTTTTTTTTTCCGTTATTTGGGTGCAAAATAAGGATAAAAACAGAAAACCAAAATATTTCAAATAACTTTTTTTTTATTTTTTCCCGTTATTTGGGTGCAAAATAAGGACAAAAACAGAAAACCACAATATTTCAAATAACTTTTTTTCTCTTTTTTCCCGTTATTTGGGTGCAAAATAAGGACAAAAACAGAAAACCAAAAAATTTCAGATAACTTTTTTTTTCTTTTTTCCCGTTATTTGGGTGCAAAATAAGGACAAAAAAAGAGAAAACCAAAATATTTCAAAAAACTTTTTTTTTATTTTTTCCCGTTATTTGGGTACAAAATAAGGACAAACACAGAAAACCAAAATATTTCAAATAACTTTTTTTTTATTTTTTCCTGTTATTTGGGTGCAAAATAAGGATAAAAACAGAAAACCAAAATATTTCGAATAACTTTTTTTAATTTTTTCCCGTTATTTGGGTGCAAAATAAGGACAAAAACAGAAAACCAAAATATTTCAAATAACTTTTTTTTTATTTTTTCCCGTTAATTGGGTGCAAAATAAGGACATAAACTGAAAACCAAAACATTTCAGATAACTTTTTTTTCCCGTTATTTGGGCGCAAAATAAGGACAAAAACAGAAAACCAAAATATTTCAAATAACTTTTTTTTTATTTTTTCCTGTTATTTGGGGGCAAAATAAGGATAAAAACAGAAAACCAAAATTTTTCAAATAACTTTTTTTTATTTTTTCCCGTTATTTGGGTGCAAATAAGGACAAAAACAGAAAACCAAAATATTTCAAATAAATTTTTTTTTCTTTTTACCCGTTATTTGGGTGCAAAATAAGGACAAAAAGAGAAAACCAAAATATTTCAAATAACTTTTTTTTTATTTTTTCCCGTTATATGGGTGCACAATAAGGACAAAAACAGAAAACCAAAATATTTCAAATTACTTCTTTTTTCTTTTTTCCCGTTATTTGGGTGCAAAATAAGGACAAAAACAGAAAACCAATATATTTCAGATAACTTTTTTTTTCTTTTTTCCCGTTATTTGGGTGCAAAATAAGGACAAAAACAGAAAACCAAAATATTTCAAATAACTTTTTTTTTATTTTTTCCAGTTATTTGGGTGCAAAATAAGGACAAAAACAGAAAACCAAAATAATTCAGATAACTTTTTTTTTCTTTTTTCCCGTTATTTGGGTGCAAAATAAGGACAAAAACAGAAAACCAAAATATTTCAAATAACTTTTTTTTTATTTTTTCCCGTTATTTGGGTGCAAAATAAGGACAAAAACAGAAAACCAAAATATTTCAAATAACTTTTTTTTTATTTTTTCCCGTTATTTGGGTGCAAAATAAGGACAAAAACAGAAAACCAAAATAATTCAGATAACTTTTTTTTTCTTTTTTCCCGTTATTTGGGTGCAAAATAAGGACAAAAACAGAAAACCAAAATATTTCAAATCACTTTTTTTTTATTTTTTCCCGTTATTTGGGTGCAAAATAAGGACAAAAACAGAAAACCAAAATAATTCAGATAACTTTTTTTTTCTTTTTTCCCGTTATTTGGGTGCAAAATAAGGACAAAAACAGAAAACCAAAATATTTCAAATAAATTTTTTTTTCTTTTTACCCGTTATTTGGGTGCAAAATAAGGACAAAAAGAGAAAACCAAAATATTTCAAATAACTTTTTTTTTATTTTTTCCCGTTATTTGGGTGCAAAATAAGGACAAAAACAGAAAACCAAAATATTTCAAATTACTTCTTTTTTCTTTTTTCCCGTTATTTGGGTGCAAAATATGGACAAAAACAGAAAACCAATATATTTCAGATAACTTTTTTTTATTTTTGCCCGTTATTTGGGTGCAAAATAAGGACAAAAACAGGAAACCAAAATAATTCAGATAACTTTTTTTTTCTTTTTTCCCGTTATTTGGGTGCAAAATAAGGACAGAAACAGAAAAATAAAATATTTCAGATAACTTTTTTTCTCTTTTTTCCCGTTATTTGGGTGCACAATAAGGACAAAAACAGAAAACCAAAATAATTCAGATAACTTTTTTTTTCTTTTTTCCCGTTATTTGGGTGCAAAATAAGAACAAAAACAGAAAACCAAAATATTTCAAATAACTTTTTTTTTATTTTTTCCCGTTATTTGGGTGCAAAATAAGGACAAAAACAGAAAACCAAAATATTTCAGATAACTTTTTTTTATTTTTGCCAGTTATTTGGGTGCAAAATAAGGACAAAAACAGAAAACCAAAATAATTCAGATAACTTTTTTTTTCTTTTTTCCCGTTATTTGGGTGCAAAATAACGACAAAAACAGAAAACCAAAATATTTCAAATAATTTTTTTTTCTTTTTACCCGTTATTTGGGTGCAAAATAAGGACAAAAACAGAAAACCAAAATATTTCAAATAACTTTTTTTTTATTTTTTCCCGTTATTTGGGTGCAAAATAAGGACAAAAACAGAAAACCAAAATAATTCAGATAACTTTTTTTTTCTTTTTTCCCGTTATTTGGGTGCAAAATAAGGACAAAAACAGAAAACCAAAATATTTCAAATAAATTTTTTTTTCTTTTTACCCGTTATTTGGGTGCAAAATAAGGACAAAAAGAGAAAACCAAAATATTTCAAATAACTTTTTTTTTTATTTTTTCCCGTTATTTGGGTGCAAAATAAGGACAAAAACAGAAAACCAAAATATTTCAAATTACTTCTTTTTTCTTTTTTCCCGTTATTTGGGTGCAAAATAAGGACAAAAACAGAAAACCAATATATTTCAGATAACTTCTTTTTATTTTTGCCCGTTATTTGGGTGCAAAATAAGGACAAAAACAGAAAACCAAAATAATTCAGATAACTTTTTTTTTCTTTTTTCCCATTATTTGGGTGCAAAATAAGGACAAACAGAGAAAACCAAAATATTTCAAATAACTTTTTTTTTATTTTTTCCCGTTATTTGGGTGCAAAATAAGGACAAAAACAGAAAACCAAAATATTTCAGATAACTTTTTTTTTCTTTTTTCCCGTTATTTGGGTGCAAAATAAGGACAAAAACAGAAAACTAAAATATTTCAAATAAATTTTTTTTTCTTTTTACCCGTTATTTGGGAGCAAAATAAGGACAAAAAGAGAAAACCAAAATATTTCAAATAACTTTTTTTTTATTTTTTCCCGTTATTTGGGTGCAAAATAAGGACAAAAACAGAAAACCAAAATAATTCAGATAACTTTTTTTTTCTTTTTTCCAGTTATTTGGGTGCAAAATAAGGACAAAAACAGAAAACTAAAATATTTCAAATAAATTTTTTTTTCTTTTTACCCGTTATTTGGGTGCAAAATAAGGACAAACAGAGAACACCAAAATATTTCAAATAACTTTTTTTTTATTTTTTCCCGTTATTTGGGTGCAAAATAAGGACAAAAACAGAAAACCAAAATATTTCAGATAACTTTTTTTTTATTTTTTCCAGTTATTTGGGTGCAAAATAAGGACAAAAACAGAAAACTAAAATATTTCAAATAAATTTTTTTTTCTTTTTACCCGTTATTTGGGTGCAAAATAAGGACAAACAGAGAAAACCAAAATATTTCAAATAACTTTTTTTTTATTTTTTCCCGTTATTTGGGTGCAAAATAAGGACAAAAACAGAAAACCAAAATATTTCAAATAACTTTTTTTTTATTTTTTCCCGTTATTTGGGTGCAAAATAAAGCCAAAAACAGAAAACCAAAATATTTCAAATAACTGTTTTTTTATTTTTTCCCGTTATTTGGGTGCAAAATAAGGACAAAAACAGAAAACCAAAATATTTCAAATAACTTTTTTTTGATTTTTTGCCGTTATTTGGGTGCAAAATAAGGACAAAAACAGAAAACCAAAATATTTCAAATAACTTTTTTTTTGTTTTTTCCTGTTATTTGGGTGCAAAATAAGGACAAAAACAGAAAACCAAAATATTTCAAATAACTTTTTTTTTATTTTTTCGCGTTATTTGGGTGCAAAATAAGGACAGAAACCGAAAACCAAAATATTTCAGATAACTTTTTTCTCTTTTTTCCCGTTATTTGGGTGCAAAATAAGCACAAAAACAGAAAACCAAAATAATTCAGATAACTTTTTTTTTATTTTTTCCCGTTATTTGGGTGCAAAATAAGGACAGAAACAGAAAACCAAAATATTTCAGATAACTTTTTTTCTCTTTTTTCCCGTTATTTGATTGCAAAATAAGGACAAAAACAGAAAACCAAAATAATTCAGATAACTTTTTTTTTCTTTTTTCCCGTTATTTGGGTGCAAAATAAGGACAAAAACAGAAAACCAAAATATTTCAAATAAATTTTTTTTTCTTTTTACTCGTTATTTGGGTGCAAAATAAGGACAGAAACAGAAAACCAAAATATTTCAGATAACTTTTTTCTCTTTTTTCCCGTTATTTGGGTGCAAAATAAGGACAAAAACAGAAAACCAAAATAATTCAGATAACTTTTTTTTTATTTTTTCCCGTTATTTGGGTGCAAAATAAGGACAAAAACAGAAAACCAAAATATTTCAAATAAATTTTTTTTTCTTTTTACCCGTTATCTGGGTGCAAAATAAGGACAAAAAGAGAAAACCAAAATATTTCAAATAACTTTTTTGTTATTTTTTCCCGTTATTTGGGTGCAAAATAAGGACAAAAACAGAAAACCAAAATATTTCAAATAACTTTTTTTTTCTTTTTTCCGTTATTTTGGTGCAAAATAAGGACAAAAACAGAAAACCAAAATATTTTAGATAACTTTTTTTATTTTTGCCCGTTATTTGGGTGCAAAATAAGGACAAAAACAGAAAACCAAAATAATTCAGATAACTTTTTTTTTCTTTTTTCACGTTATTTGGGTGCAAAATAAGAACAAAAACAGAAAACCAAAATTTTTCAAAGAAATTTTTTTTTATTTTTACCCGTTATTTGGGTGCAAAATACGGACAAAAAGAGAAAACCAAAATATTTCAAATACCTTTTTTTTTATTTTTTCCCGTTATTTTATTTGGGTGCAAAATAAGGACAAAAACAGAAAACCAAAATAATTCAGATAACTTTTTTTTTTTTTTCCCGTTATTTGGGTGCAAAATAAGGACAAAAACAGAAAACCAAAATATTTCAAATAAATTTTTTTTCTTTTTACCCGTTATTTGGGTGCAAAATAAGGACAAAAAGAGAAAACCAAAATATTTCAAATACCTTTTTTTTATTTTGCCCGTTATTTGGGTGCAAAATAAGGACAAAAACAGAAAACCAAAATACTTCAAATAAATTTTTTTTCTTTTTACCCGTTATTTGGGTGCAAAATAAGGACAAACAGAGAAAACCAAAATATTTCAAATAACTTTTTTTTTATTTTTTCCCGTTATTTGGGTGCAAAATAAGGACAAAAATAGAAAACCAAAATATTTCAGATAAATTTTTTTTTCTTTTTTCCCGTTATTTGGGTGCAAAATAAGGACAAAAACAGAAAACTAAAATATTTCAAATAATTTTTTTTTCTTTTTACCCGTTATTTGGGTGCAAAATAAGGACAAAAAGAGAAAACCAAAATATTTCAAATAACTTTTTTTTTATTTTTTCCCGTTATTTGGGTGCAAAATAAGGACAAAAACAGAAAACCAAAATAAGTCAGATAACTTTTTTTTTCTTTTTTCCCGTTATTTGGGTGCAAAATAAGGACAAAAACAGAAAACCAAAATATTTCAAATAAATTTTTTTTCTTTTTACCCGTTATTTGGGTGCAAAATAAGCACAAACAGAGAAAACCAAAATATTGCAAATAATTTTTTTTTATTTTTTCCGTTATTTGGGTGCAAAATAAGGACAAAAACAGAAAACTGTAGGGACACCCTGTACATGTATATATATATATACAAATTATATAATTCTAATTCAATTATATAACTCTCAATGATATTCCTTAATAATTAATAACGCTTAATTGCTCGATTTGAGAAAGGCAATTTGGAGAGATTAACAATTGAATTTGCATCTCAAATAAGTTTACCATCTTGATATTTGATAAAAAAGAAAAGAGATCATTAAGTTAGCAAGCCTTACGACAGTTAGTAGCAAATATTTTATATCCCAACGTGAATAAATGATTTTATATATATTAATCATAATTTTAAGTTGTTAAATTGAATTAAATAAGTTAGTAGTGTTAAACTAATAAAATAGATAAATAATAAACTAAAATAAAATAAAGGTTTTTATAATATAAAATAAAAGAAACGGAGTTTTCATTCAAATTAAATATTCGACCTTTATATTGGTGACCCCGTGAATAAAAAAAAAAAACCGAACACGTGCATAAAAAAAAATACAATTTTAATTAAACACTGGAATTTTCATTTCCAACAATTATATAAAAAAAACATAGAAACTAGAAAAGTTTATTATTATTACTAACAATTTCTTAAATTTCATTAAATAAAAAATAAAAATATATTTAAAAATCGTTACACGTAACACGTGTTTTCCGTGCCCGATTATATGGTACAGCACACATTCTTCTTTTGATAAGAAATAATAGTAAATTTCTTATGAAAGAATCATCAAATATTTTCATTAAGAAAATATAAATAATTTTCATTAAGAAAAATTAACCAGTTTCAACAAGAAAGCTGAAAATTCATCATTTTCCAGAAAAAATTTTGCAACAATCATACAATCAATCATCAATCATCAATCAACAGGCGTCATATAATAAAATCAGCATTCAAGAAACCATCTTGAAAATTTTACATTGGCTGATGCATTTTTGTTTCAAGAAACCATCTTGAAAATTTCAGCATTCAAGAAACCATCTTGAAAATTTTTACATCGGCTGATGCATTTTTGTTTCAAAAATATAAAAAAAAAAATACACCAAGTTGGTACAATTTAAAATATATTATTTTTATAAAATTTTTCATTTATAATTTATATATTATATTGTTTATTGTATCTATAACATTAAATATTAAAACCAAAGGTTTATTTTTACATTGAATTGGAATATATCGGTAATGAATACAAATTTAATATATTCCTAGGTTATTTCATGATAAATATATTTATATATATTTTTGAATAAATATATGTAACAATATATTTCAAATTGAATATTCATATATGTAATATATGTAAATTGATTTAAATTACATATTTTTCTTTATTACGAACAAAAAAAAAAAAAAAAAAAATCAGCAATAATAAATAGTATATTTCTTATTGTCAGATTATTGAAAATTATTAAAAATTTCCAAAATAATATTAAATATTAAATAATTATTAAATAATTATAAAATCAATTTACTTACAAATATAAAAAAATATAAATATTTCACAAAATATTCAATTATAACAATATTCAATTATAGCATTTCGTAATTATAACAATTTTTCTGTTTGGTCTAAATTTAATTGTCAAATTATTGAGTAAAAAAAAATTTTTTTAATGACGTTTGAATTTAAATTTTATTAACCCACAGGGGCCTAATGTAATAAAATTTTTTTTCTTGTGGGTAATAATTTTTAATTATTGTAAATAATAACAATTCAATAATTATAATAATTATCATCCAATTTAATAAAACAGTTTATAGTTACATTGATATAATTAGATTTTGGTATTCATCATTGTATAATATCAATAAAAAATTAAACAATCTTGGAAAATAAAATAATTTTGTACAAAATTATTGTTCACATTATATTTATATATAAAAATTAAATTAACTATATTGAATTAAAATTATTTACATTTGATTTTATTGATTTACATTTGATTTTATTTATTGCATAAAATTAATAATAAAAAAAAACAATTAATCAATTAATAAATTAAAATTGTAAATAATATATTTGCTTCTCAACTGTCATCCAAGTGGCAATCAGACACTTAATTCTCTGTAGTAAAATAAAAAAAAAAATCCATTTTCTTAATACTATACACAGTTTAGTTAGAATTATTATTTTTGCTGTAGCATTCAATTTCTTTGGTTAAATAACTCGTGTTTAGAATCAATTTAAATTATTAAATTATTTCAAACTTACGTTTCTTCTAAAAATCGCATCACATAATTTTTAAATATGAGCAAAGACGAAGGGAACGCAAAAACTTCAGATAATGAAAGCAATTCTACGGAAAAACATTCTCAAATAAATGCTACGCAAATCAGGCTTCCTCCTTATTTTCCCAACTCGTTAAATACGTGGTTCATTCAAGTTGAATCACAATTCAATTTAGGTCGAATTAAAAACGACTTAACGCGGTATAATTATTTAGTTTCAGCGTTACCACAAGATGTTGCGGAATCACTATTAGACGTGTTAGAAAATCCTCCTATGATAAATTTATATGATAATTTAAAAAATATAATCATTAGTCGTCATTCACTAAGTATTGAACGACGTATTAAAAAAATTATTTCTGATGAAGAAATTGGCGATAGTAGACCTAGCGAATTTTACAGACGCTTAAAAGTCTTAGCAGGTAATTCTGGAACGGTAGGGGACGAACTTATTAAAAATCTTTGGCTTTCTCGTTTACCGAATTTAATCAACATTGCGTTAATTCCACAAATCGATGCTGACATCAATAAAATATTAGAAACTGCTGATAAAATTTTCGATACAATGAGCACTAGCTCCAATGTCTCAGTCATTAAAAACTCGTTGAGTCGAGATAACCTTTCAACGAATAGCAGTAATAATAATAATAATCATGTGCAAGAGTTACGTAAAGAGATTTCTGAATTGAAAAGAATGTTTCAATCACTTAATTCAAACAGATCGCGATCATTTTCTCGACCTAGAAGATCCAGATCTCGCAGTAATTCTTCGAAATATCAAAATTGCTGGTATCACCGCAAATTCGGTGTCAAAGCTACAAAATGCACTGAACCTTGCAATTTTAAAACACCATCAGACAATCAGCATAACAACAGTTCAAAAAACTGAATTATTCTGCTGTTCCAGCGGCAAACAGTAGTATTCATAATGTAAATAGCCGCCTTTTTATCAAAGATAAAAACAATAAATTTCACTTTTTAGTTGATACCGGTGCTGATGTGTCATGTATTCCCGCCGATAACTCATATAATCTTAAAAATAACAATAATTTCTGCTTATCAGCTGCCAATGGTACAAAAATCCATACATATGGCAACAAATTACTAGAGTTAGATCTAGGCCTAAGACGTACATTCAAACATGATTTTTTAGTAGCTGATGTTAATAAGCCAATTATTGGTGCAGATTTTTTATCCAAATTCAATTTATCGGTTGATCTTAAAGCAAAACGTTTAGTTGACAATTTAACGTCTCTTTCGGTGTCAAAGCTACAAATTGCAAGGTTCAGTTATGACAAATTGTTGAAACAATTCAGCACTATCACAGCTCCTCCATCTTTTAATGCTCCGTCAAAACATTCCGTCGTACATCATATCATAACCACTGGTCATCTACCGTTTTGTAAACCTCGTCGTCTTGATTCAAAAAGACATAAATCAGCAAAACTAGAATTTGACCATATGCTGGAATTAGGTATTTGCAGGCCCTCATCTTCTCCAGTCTCTTCACCTTTACACTTGGTGGCAAAGAAAGACTGCGATGATTGGCGTCCTTGCGGCGATTATAGGCGACTTAACGCTGTTACGATTCCAGATAGATTTCCTATTCCGCACATTCAGGACTTCACAATGAAACTTGCTGAATGCGAAATATTTTCAAAAATCGATCTATTCAGAGCTTACCATCAAATTCCTGTTGCTGTTGAAGATATTCATAAAACAGCCATAACCACACCATTCGGTTTATTCGAGTTTCCCCGAATGAGTTTCGGCTTGCGAAATGCAAGTCAAACATTTCAACGCTTCATGAATGAAGTAACCGCAGGTTTAGATTTCACATTCGTCTACATTGACGATATTCTAATAGCTAGTCGCAATGAAATTGAACATGTAGAACATTTGAAGTTTCTTTTTGAACGACTGCAACAGTATGGTTTAACAATAAAACCGGCCAAATGTGTGTTTGGTGTAAAAACCCTAAATTTTTTAGGGCACACTATTTCAAAGGATGGTATTCTCCCATCCACGGACAAAGTTAAAGCTATTGTAGATTTTCCAAAACCTAGCTCCATCAAACAAGCCCAACGCTTTATCGGTATGGTAAATTATTACCATCGTTTTCTACCGAATTTAGCCCAAAATTTAACGCCGATTTATACTTACATAACGCAACTACAAAAATTACCAAAATCTAAATCAATTTTCGAATGGCCAATCGAATGCGACACTAGCTTTAATAAAATTATAAAAACATTAGCGGACGCAACGCTGTTGACCCACCCAGTAGAAGGTGCAGTCTTAAATATAACGACTGACGCATCAAATGTAGCAGTTGGGGCAGTGTTGCAACAATTTCATAATCATTGTTGGCAGCCTTTATCATTCTTTTCTAGAAAATTATCGTCGACTGAAATGAAATATTCAGCATTCGATCGCGAATTATTAGCGATTTATTTATCAATTAAACATTACAGATTTTTCGTTGAAGGTCGTTCTTTTATCGTGTACACTGATCACAAACCGCTCACCCGAGCGATTGAATCCAAGACGGAACGTAGTCCGAGACAGACGCGTCATCTCGAATACATTGCGCAATTCACCAGTGACATCAGACATGTTAGCGGAAAAAGCAATGTAGTCGCAGATTTCCTATCACGACCATTAGAAACTTCTTCAATATATTCAATTCTGGACTATAACAATTTCATGAAAGAACAAAAATCAGATTTATCAATTCAAAAATTTTTTGACAACAATTCAAATTCAAAAAATTTCATTTTTGATTATATTAACGGTCGAGCTTCGGACTGGAAAATATTATGCGAGACAAAAACTGGCACAAACAGACCATTTGTTCCACAATCGCTACGGAAAATCGTTTTCGACAAACTACATATTTTGTCACATCCGGGTGTTAGGGCGTCACGCAAGCTTGTAGCTGAAAGATATTTCTGGCCAAGCATGAACAAAGATGTCGGAAATTGGGCAAAATCTTGTTTTTCTTGCCAAAAATCTAAAGTACACAGACATACACGTACGGAATTTCAAAAATTTAACATACCAAACGATAGATTTGAGCACATCCATTTAGACCTGGTAGGCCCACTTCCGTGTTCAGCTGGTAATCGATATATTCTGACAATCGTTGATCGTTTTTCAAGATGGCCAGAAGCCTATCCAATTAAAGAAATATCAACTGAAACAGTAGCTAAAACATTCGTTGCTCAATATTTAGCAAGATTTGGTGTACCATCAATTTTGACAACAGATCGTGGATCACAATTCGTTTCACGCATATTTTCTGCTGTCACAAAATTAATTGGCACGCACCACATACGTACCACTGCTTACCATCCACAATCGAATGGTCTTGTGGAAAGATTTCACAGACATGTGAAATCGGCACTTATGGCAAGGTGCAATACCGTAAACTGGAGTGAAGAGTTACCCTTTGTACTCCTAGGAATCCGCGTCGCTTACAAAGAGGACTTAAAATGCTCGCCAGCGGAAATGGTGTACGGACAAACCTTGAAAGTGCCTGGTGAAATCTTTACAAAAAACCCAATATCTGAATCTGACTCTTTTACCTTAGTCAACAAACTTAGAGAGTTTATGCAAAATTTAAAGACGTCAGAACCAAAGTGTAAAAAGCAAAACGATATTTTTATTCCAAAATCTCTAAAGAATTGCTCACAAGTTTTTATCAGAGTTGATAAAGTTAAAAAATCTCTGCAACATCCATATGACGGTCCATTTCAAGTCGTAAGAAAATTAAGAAAACATTTTGTGGTAAACGTAAAAGGAAAAAACATTTCAGTTTCTATTGATCGGTTGAAGCCAGCATTTAGTATTTTAAGTGGAGACAACCACAACCATAAAAAACACGTAAAATTTACATAGTATGTTCTTTCTACTGTCAATTAAATTTGTTACATATTATAAACAAATAGTATCTTACTAGTTTTAATAATTTTTTTTTAAACACAATTGAATTGCTGTTACTAAGTATATTAAATATTGCAACGTGTCGTATTAAGAGATATGATTAAATTTATTTTAGGAATTTTTAAATGGTAATCCTACTGAAAGGAGGGTGATGTAGGGACACCCTGTACATGTATATATATATATACAAATTATATAATTCTAATTCAATTATATAACTCTCAATGATATTCCTTAATAATTAATAACGCTTAATTGCTCGATTTGAGAAAGGCAATTTGGAGAGATTAACAATTGAATTTGCATCTCAAATAAGTTTACCATCTTGATATTTGATAAAAAAGAAAAGAGATCATTAAGTTAGCAAGCCTTACGACAGTTAGTAGCAAATATTTTATATCCCAACGTGAATAAATGATTTTATATATATTAATCATAATTTTAAGTTGTTAAATTGAATTAAATAAGTTAGTAGTGTTAAACTAATAAAATAGATAAATAATAAACTAAAATAAAATAAAGGTTTTTATAATATAAAATAAAAGAAACGGAGTTTTCATTCAAATTAAATATTCGACCTTTATAAAACCAAAATATTTCAGATAACTTTTTTTTTATTTTTTCCCGTTATTTGGGTGCAAAATAAGGACAAAAACAGAAAACCAAAATATTTCAAATAACTTTTTTTTTATTTTTTCCTGTTATTTGGGTGCAAAATAAAGCCAAAAACAGAAAACCAAAATATTTCAAATAACTGTTTTTTTATTTTTTCCCGTTATTTGGGTGCAGAATAAGGACAAAAACAGAAAACCAAAATATTTCAAATAACTTTTTTTTGATTTTTTGCCGTTATTTGGGTGCAAAATAAGGACAAAAACATAAAACCAAAATATTTCAAATAACTTTTTTTTTGTTTTTTCCTGTTATTTGGGTGCAAAATAAGGACAAAAACAGAAAACCAAAATATTTCAAATAACTTTTTTTTTATTTTTTCCCGTTATTTGGGTGCAAAATAAGGACAGAAACAGAAACCCAAAATATTTCAGATAACTTTTTTCTCTTTTTTCCCGTTATTTGGGTGCAAAATAAGGACAAAAACAGAAAACCAAAATAATTCAGATAACTTTTTTTTTATTTTTACCCGTTATTTGGGTGCAAAATAAGGACAAAAACAGAAAACCAAAATATTTCAAATAACTTTTTTTTTCTTTTTTCCGTTATTTTGGTGCAAAATAAGGACAAAAACAGAAAACCCAAATATTTCAGATAACTTTTTTTATTTTTGCCCGTTATTTGGGTGCAAAATAAGGACAAAACAAGAAAACAAAAATAAATCAGATAACTTTTTTTTCTTTTTTCCCGTTATTTGGGTGCAAAATAAGAACAAAAACAGAAAACCAAAATATTTCAAAGAAATTTTTTTTTCTTTTTACCCGTTATTTGGGTGCAAAATAAGGACAAAAACAGAAAACCAAAATATTTCAAATAACTTTTTTTTATTTTTTCCCGTTATTTGGGTGCAAAATAAGGACAAAAACAGAAAACCAAAATAATTCAGATAACTTTTTTTTTCTTTTTTCCCGTTATTTGGGTGCAAAATAAGGACAAAAACAGAAAACCAAAATATTTCAAATAACTTTTTTGTTATTTTTTCCCGTTATTTGGGTGCAAAATAAGGACAAAAACAGAAAACCAAAATATTTCAAATAACTTTTTTTTTCTTTTTTCCGTTATTTTGGTGCAAAATAAGGACAAAAACAGAAAACCCAAATATTTCAGATAACTTTTTTTATTTTTGCCCGTTATTTGGGTGCAAAATAAGGACAAAAACAGAAAACCAAAATAAATCAGATAACTTTTTTTTCTTTTTTCCCGTTATTTGGGTGCAAAATAAGAACAAAAACAGAAAACCAAAATATTTCAAAGAAATTTTTTTTTCTTTTTACCCGTTATTTGGGTGCAAAATAAGGACAAAAACAGAAAACCAAAATATTTCAAATAACTTTTTTTTATTTTTTCCCGTTATTTGGGTGCAAAATAAGGACAAAAACAGAAAACCAAAATATTT
>CAWVQG010000164.1:0-20000 GCA_963932195.1 Empis livida
TTTTCCCGTTATTTGGGTGCAAAATAAGGACAAAAACAGAAAACCAAAATATTTCAGATAACTTGTTTTTTCTTTTTTCCCGCTATTTGGGTGCAAAATAAGGACAAAAACAGACAACCAAAATATTTCAAATAACTTTTCTTTTTTTTTTACCCGTTATTTGGGTGCAAAATAAGGACAAAAAGAGAAACCCAAAATATTTCAAATAACTTTTTTTTTCTTTTTTTCCCGTTATTTGGGTGCAAAATAAGGTCACAAACAGAAAACCAAAATATTTCAAATAACTTTTTTTTTCTTTTTTCCCGCTATTTGGGTGCAAAATAAGGCCAAAAACAGACAAATAAAATATTTCAAATAATTTTTTTTTTCTATTTTCCGATTATTTGGGTGCAAAATAAGTACAAAAACAGAAAACCAAAATATTTCAGATAAATTTTTTTTTATTTTTTCCCGTTATTTGGGTGCAAAATAAAGACAAAAACAGAAAACCAAAATATTTCAAATAGCTTTTTTTTTATTTTTCCCGTTATTTGAGTGCAAAATAAGGATAAAAACAGAAAACCAAAATATTTCAGATAACTTTTTTTTATTTTTTTCCCGTTATTTGGGTGAAAAATAAGGACAAAAACAGAAAACCAAAATATTTCAGATAACTTTTTTTTCTTTTTTCCCGTTATTTAGGTGCAAAATAAGGACAAAAACAGAAAACCAAAATATTTCAGATAACTTTTTTTTTCTTTTTTCCCGTTATTTGAGTGCAAAATAAGGACAAAAACAGAAAATCAAAATATTTCAGATAAATTTTTTTTTCTTTTTTCCCGTTATTTGGGTGCAAATAAGGACAAAAACAGAAAACCAAAATATTTCATATAACTTTTTTTTCTTTTTTCCTGTTATTTAGGTGCAAAATAAGGCCAAAAACAGAAAACCAAAATATTTCAAATAACTTTTTTTTTCTTTCTTACCGTTATTTAGGTGCAAAATAAGGACAAAAACAGAAAACCAAAATATTTCAGATAACATTTTTTTCCTTTTTCCCCGTTATTTAGGTGCAAAATAAGGACAAAAACAGAAAACCAAAATATTTCAGATAACTTTTTTTTTCTTTTTTCCGTTATTTGAGTGCAAATAAGGACAAAAACAGAAAACCAAAATATTTCAGATAACTTTTTTTTCTTTTTTCCCGTTATTTAGGTGCAAATTAAGGACAAAAAAAGAAAACCGAAATATTTCAAATACCTTTTTTTTTTATTTTTTCCCGTTATTTGGGTGCAAAATAAGGACAAAAACAGAAAACCAAAATATTTCAAATAACTTTTTTTTTTCTTTTTTCCCGTTATTTGTGTGCAAAATAAGGACACAAACAGAAAACCAAAATATTTCAAGTTACTTTTTTTTTTCTTTTTTCCCGCTATTTGGGTGCAAAATAAGGACAAAAACAGACAACCAAAATATTTCAAATAACTTTGTTTTTCTTTTTTCCCGTTATTTGGGTGCAAAATAAGGACAAAAACAGAAAACCAAAATATTTCAAATAGCTTTTTTTTTATTTTCCCCGTTATTTGGGTGTAAAATAAGGATAAAAACAGAAAACCAAAATATTTCAGATAACTTTTTTTTATTTTTTCCCGTTATTTGGGTGAAAAATAAGGACAAAAACAGAAAACCAAAATATTTCAGATAACTTTTTTTTCTTTTTTACCGTTATTTAGGTGCAAAATAAGGACAAAAACAGAAAACCAAAATATTTCAGATAACTTTTTTTTTCTTTTTTCCCGTTATTTAGGTGCAAAATAAGGACAAAAACAGAAAACCAAAATATTTCAGATAACTTTTTTTTTTCTTTTTTCCCGTTATTTGGGTGCAAAATAAGGACAAAAACAGAAAACCAAAATATTTCAGATAACTTTTTTTTTTTTTCCGTTATTTGGGGTGCAAAATAAGGACAAAAATAGAAATCCAAAATATTTCAGATAACTGTTTTTTTTTCTTTTTTCCCGTTATTTGGGTGCAAAATAAGGACAAAAACACAAAACCAAAATATTTCAGATAACTCTTTTTTTCTTTTTTCCCGTTATTTACGTGCAAATTAAGGACAAAAACAGAAATCCAAAATATTCCAGATAACTTTTTTTTTCTTTTTTCCCGTTATTTGGTTGCAAAATAAGGACAAAAACTGAAAACCAAAATATTTCAAATAACTTTTGTTTCTTTTTTCCCGTTATTTGGGTGAAAAATAAGGACAAAAACAGAAAACCAAAATATTTCAGATAACTTTTTTTTTATTTTTCCCGTTATTTGGATGCAAAATAAGGACAAAAAAAGAAAACCAAAATATTTCAAATAACTTTTTTTTTCTTTTTTCCCGTTATTTGGGTGCAAAATAAGGACAAAAAGAGAAAACCAAAATAGTTCAAATAACTTTTTTTTTCTTTTTTTCCCGTTATTTGGGTGCAAAATAACGACACAAAGAGAAAACCAAAATATTTCAAATAACTATTTTTTTCTTTTTTCCCGCTATTTGGGTGCAAAATAAGGACAAAAACAGAAAACCAAAATATTTCAGATAACTTTTTTTTTCTTTTTTCCCGTTATTTAGGTGCAAATTAAGGACAAAAACAGAAAACCAAAATATTTCAGATAACTTTTTTTTTTCTTTTTTTTCCGTTATTTGGGTGCAAAATAAGGACAAAAACTGAAAACCAAAATATTTCAAATAACTTTTTTTTCTTTTTTTCCGTTATTTGGGTGAAAAATAAGGACAAAAACAGACAACCAAAATATTTCAAATAATTTTTTTTTTCTTTTTTCCCGCTATTTGGGTGTAAAATAAGGACAAAAACAGACAACCAAAATATTTCAAATAATTTTTTTTTTCTTTTTTCCCGTTATTTGGGTGCAAAATAAGGACAAAAACAGAAAACCATAATATTTTAAATAACTTTTTTTTTCTTTTTTCCTGTTATTTGGGTGCAAAATAAGGACAAAAACAGAAAACCAAAATATTTCAAATAACTTTTTTTTTCTTTTTACCCGTTATTTGGGTGCAAAATAAGTACAAAAACAGAAAACCAAAATATTTCAGATAAATTTTTTTTTATTTTTTCCCGTTATTTGGGTGCAAAATAAGGATAAAACCAGAAAACCAAAATATTTCAGATAACATTTTTTTTCTTTTTTTCCGTTATTTGGGTGCAAAATAAGGACAAAAACAGAAAACCAAAATATTTCAGATAACTTTTTTTTTCTTTTTTCCCGTTATTTGGGTGCAAAATAAGGACAAAAACAGAAAAACAAAATATTTCAGATAATTTTTTTTTTGCCCCGTTATTTGGGTGCAAAATAAGGACAAAAACAGAAAACCAAAATATTTCAAATAACTTTTTTTTTATTTTTTCCCGTTATTTGGGTGCAAAATTAGGACAAAAACAGAAAACTAAAATATGTCAAATAACTTTTATTTTTATTTTTTCCCGTTATTTGGGTGCAAAATAAGGACAAAAACAGAAAACCAAAATATTTCAAATAATTTTTTTTTCTTTTTTGCCGTTATTGGAGTGCAAAATAAGGACAAAAACAGAAAACCAAAATATTTCAGATAACTTTTTTTTATTTTTTCCCGCTATTTGGGTGCAAAATAAGGACAAAAACAAACAACTAAAATATTTCAAATAACTTTTTTTTTTCTTTTTTCCCGTTATTTAGGTGCAAAATAAGGACAAAAACAGAAAACCAAAATATTTCCGATAACTTTTTTTTCTTTTTCTCGTTATTTAGGTGGCAAAATAAGACAAAAACAGAAAACCAAAATATTTCAAATAACTTTTTTTTATTTTTTCCCGTTATTTGGGTGCAAAATTAGGACAAAAACAGAAAACTAAAATATGTCAAATAACTTTTATTTTTATTTTTTCCCGTTATTTGGGTGCAAAATAAGGACAAAAACAGAAAACCAAAATATTTCAAATAATTTTTTTTCTTTTTTGCCGTTATTGGAGTGCAAAATAAGGACAAAAACAGAAAACCAAAATATTTCAAATAACTTTTTTTTTATTTTTTCCCGTTATTTGGGTGCAAAATAAGGACAAAACCAGAAAACCAAAAAATTTCAGATAACTTTTTTTTTCTTTTTTCCCGTTATTTAGGTGCAAAATAAGGACAAAAACAGAAAACCAAAATATTTCAGATAACTTTTTTTTCCTTTTTCCCGTTATTTGGGTGCAAAATAAGGACAAAAACAGAAAACCAAAATATTTCAAATAACTTTTTTTTTATTTTTTCCCGTTATTTGGGTGCAAAATAAGGAAAAAACAGAAAACCAAAATATTTCAAATAACTTTTTTTTATATTTCCAGTTATTTGGGTGCAAAATAAGGATAAAAACAGAAAACCAAAATATTTCAGATAACTTTTTTTTATTTTTTTTTTTTATTTGGGTGAAAAATAAGGACAAAAACAGAAAACCAAAATATTTCAGATAACTTTTTTTTATTTTTTACCGTTATTTAGTTGCAAAATAAGGACAAAAACAGAAAACCAAAATACTTCAGATAACTTTTTTTTTCTTTTATCCCGTTATTTAGGTGCAAAATATGGACAAAAACAGAAAACCAAAATATTGCAGATAACTTTTTTTTTTTTTTCCCCCCTTATTTAGGTGCAAAATAAGGACAAAAACAGAAAACCAAAATATTTCAGATAACTTTTTTTTTCTTTTTTCCCGTTATTTGGGTGCAAAATAAGGACAAAAACTGAAAACCAAAATATTTCAAATAACTTTTTTTTCTTTTTTCCCGTTATTTGGGTGCAAAATAAGGACAAAACAGAAAACCAAAATATTTCAGATAAATTTTTTTTTCTTTTTTCCGATTATTTGGGTGCAAAATAAGTACAAAAACAGAAAACCAAAATATTTCAAATAGCTTTTTTTTATTTTTCCCGTTATTTGGGTGCAAAATAAGGATAAAAACAGAAAACCAAAATATTTCAGATAACTTTTTTTTATTTTTTCCCGTTATTTGGGTGAAAAATAAGGACAAAAACAGAAAACCAAAATATTTCAGATAACTTTTTTTTCTTTTTTACCGTTAGTTAGGTACATAATAAGGACAAAAACAGAAAACCAAAATATTTCAGATAACTTTTTTTTCCTTTTTTCCCGTTATTTAGGTGCAAAATAAGGACAAAAACAGAAAACCAAAATATTTCAAATAACTTTTTTTTTATTTTTTCCCGTTATTTGGGTGCAAAATAAGGACAAAAACAGAAAACCAAAATATTTCAGATAACTTTTTTTTTCTTTTTTCCCGTTATTTGAGTGCAAAATAAGGACAAAAACAGAAAACCAAAATATTTCAGATAACTTTTTTTTTCTTTTTTCCCGTTATTTGGGTGCAAAATAAGGACAAAAACAGAAAACCAAAATATTTCAGATAACTTTTTTTTTTTTTCCGTTATTTGGGTGCAAAATAAGTACAAAAACAGAAAACCAAAATATTTCAAATAGCTTTTTTTTATTTTTCCCGTTATTTGGGTGCAAAATAAGGATAAAAACAGAAAACCAAAATATTTCAGATAACTTTTTTTTATTTTTTCCCGTTATTTGGGTGAAAAATAAGGACAAAAACAGAAAACCAAAATATTTCAGATAACTTTTTTTTCTTTTTTACCGTTAGTTAGGTACATAATAAGGACAAAAACAGAAAACCAAAATATTTCAGATAACTTTTTTTTTCTTTTTTCCCGCTATTTGGGTGCAAAATAAGGACAAAAACAGAAAACCAAAATATTTCAGATAACTTTTTTTTTCTTTTTTCCCGTTATTTAGGTGCAAATTAAGGACAAAAACAGAAAACCAAAATATTTCAGATAACTTTTTTTTTTCTTTTTTTTCCGTTATTTGGGTGCAAAATAAGGACAAAAACTGAAAACCAAAATATTTCAAATAACTTTTTTTTCTTTTTTTCCGTTATTTGGGTGAAAAATAAGGACAAAAACAGACAACCAAAATATTTCAAATAATTTTTTTTTTCTTTTTTCCCGCTATTTGGGTGTAAAATAAGGACAAAAACAGACAACCAAAATATTTCAAATAATTTTTTTTTTCTTTTTTCCCGTTATTTGGGTGCAAAATAAGGACAAAAACAGAAAACCATAATATTTTAAATAACTTTTTTTTTCTTTTTTCCTGTTATTTGGGTGCAAAATAAGGACAAAAACAGAAAACCAAAATATTTCAAATAACTTTTTTTTTCTTTTTACCCGTTATTTGGGTGCAAAATAAGTACAAAAACAGAAAACCAAAATATTTCAGATAAATTTTTTTTTATTTTTTCCCGTTATTTGGGTGCAAAATAAGGATAAAACCAGAAAACCAAAATATTTCAGATAACATTTTTTTTCTTTTTTTCCGTTATTTGGGTGCAAAATAAGGACAAAAACAGAAAACCAAAATATTTCAGATAACTTTTTTTTTCTTTTTTCCCGTTATTTGGGTGCAAAATAAGGACAAAAACAGAAAAACAAAATATTTCAGATAATTTTTTTTTTGCCCCGTTATTTGGGTGCAAAATAAGGACAAAAACTGAAAACCAAAATATTTCAAATAACTTTTTTTTCTTTTTTTCCGTTATTTGGGTGAAAAATAAGGACAAAAACAGACAACCAAAATATTTCAAATAATTTTTTTTTTCTTTTTTCCCGCTATTTGGGTGTAAAATAAGGACAAAAACAGACAACCAAAATATTTCAAATAATTTTTTTTTTCTTTTTTCCCGTTATTTGGGTGCAAAATAAGGACAAAAACAGAAAACCATAATATTTTAAATAACTTTTTTTTTCTTTTTTCCTGTTATTTGGGTGCAAAATAAGGACAAAAACAGAAAACCAAAATATTTCAAATAACTTTTTTTTTCTTTTTACCCGTTATTTGGGTGCAAAATAAGTACAAAAACAGAAAACCAAAATATTTCAGATAAATTTTTTTTTATTTTTTCCCGTTATTTGGGTGCAAAATAAGGATAAAACCAGAAAACCAAAATATTTCAGATAACATTTTTTTTCTTTTTTTCCGTTATTTGGGTGCAAAATAAGGACAAAAACAGAAAACCAAAATATTTCAGATAACATTTTTTTTCTTTTTTTCCGTTATTTGGGTGCAAAATAAGGACAAAAACAGAAAACCAAAATATTTCAGATAACTTTTTTTTTTCTTTTTTTTCCGTTATTTGGGTGCAAAATAAGGACAAAAACTGAAAACCAAAATATTTCAAATAACTTTTTTTTCTTTTTTTCCGTTATTTGGGTGAAAAATAAGGACAAAAACAGACAACCAAAATATTTCAAATAATTTTTTTTTTCTTTTTTCCCGCTATTTGGGTGTAAAATAAGGACAAAAACAGACAACCAAAATATTTCAAATAATTTTTTTTTTCTTTTTTCCCGTTATTTGGGTGCAAAATAAGGACAAAAACAGAAAACCATAATATTTTAAATAACTTTTTTTTTCTTTTTTCCTGTTATTTGGGTGCAAAATAAGGACAAAAACAGAAAACCAAAATATTTCAAATAACTTTTTTTTTCTTTTTACCCGTTATTTGGGTGCAAAATAAGTACAAAAACAGAAAACCAAAATATTTCAGATAAATTTTTTTTTATTTTTTCCCGTTATTTGGGTGCAAAATAAGGATAAAACCAGAAAACCAAAATATTTCAGATAACATTTTTTTTCTTTTTTTCCGTTATTTGGGTGCAAAATAAGGTCACAAACAGAAAACCAAAATATTTCAAATAACTTTTTTTTTCTTTTTTCCCGCTATTTGGGTGCAAAATAAGGACAAAAACAGACAACCAAAATATTTCAAATAACTTTTTTTTTCTATTTTCCGATTATTTGGGTGCAAAATAAGTACAAAAACAGAAAACCAAAATATTTCAAATAGCTTTTTTTTATTTTTCCCGTTATTTGGGTGCAAAATAAGGATAAAAACAGAAAACCAAAATATTTCAGATAACTTTTTTTTATTTTTTCCCGTTATTTGGGTGAAAAATAAGGACAAAAACAGAAAACCAAAATATTTCAGATAACTTTTTTTTCTTTTTTACCGTTAGTTAGGTACATAATAAGGACAAAAACAGAAAACCAAAATATTTCAGATAACTTTTTTTTCCTTTTTTCCCGTTATTTAGGTGCAAAATAAGGACAAAAACAGAAAACCAAAATATTTCAGATAACTTTTTTTTTCTTTTTTCCCGTTATTTGAGTGCAAAATAAGGACAAAAACAGAAAATCAAAATATTTCAGATAACTTTTTTTTCCTTTTTCCCGTTATTTGGGTGCAAAATAAGGACAAAAACAGAAAACCAAAATATTTCAAATAACTTTTTTTTTATTTTTTCCCGTTATTTGGGTGAAAAATAAGGACAAAAACAGAAAACCAAAATATTTCAGATAACTTTTTTTTCTTTTTTACCGTTAGTTAGGTACAAAATAAGGACAAAAACAGAAAACCAAAATATTTCAGATAACTTTTTTTTACTTTTTCCCGTTATTTGGGTGAAAAATAAGGACAAAAACAGAAAACCAAAATATTTCAGATAACTTTTTTTTCTTTTTTACCGTTAGTTAGGTACAAAATAAGGACAAAAACAGAAAACCAAAATATTTCAAATAATTTTTTTTTCTTTTTTGCCGTTATTGGAGTGCAAAATAAGGACAAAAACAGAAAACCAAAATATTTCAGATAACTTTTTTTTATTTTTTCCCGCTATTTGGGTGCAAAATAAGGACAAAAACAAACAACTAAAATATTTCAAATAACTTTTTTTTTCTTTTTTCCCGTTATTTAGGTGCAAAATAAGGACAAAAACAGAAAACCAAAATATTTCAGATAACTTTTTTTTCCTTTTTCCCGTTATTTGGGTGCAAAATAAGGACAAAAACAGAAAACCAAAATATTTCAAATAACTTTTTTTTTATTTTTTCCCGTTATTTGGGTGCAAAATTAGGACAAAAACAGAAAACTAAAATATGTCAAATAACTTTTATTTTTATTTTTTCCCGTTATTTGGGTGCAAAATAAGGACAAAAACAGAAAACCAAAATATTTCAAATAATTTTTTTTTCTTTTTTGCCGTTATTGGAGTGCAAAATAAGGACAAAAACAGAAAACCAAAATATTTCAAATAACTTTTTTTTTATTTTTTCCCGTTATTTGGGTGCAAAATAAGGACAAAACCAGAAAACCAAAATATTTCAGATAACTTTTTTTTTCTTTTTTCCCGTTATTTAGGTGCAAAATAAGGACAAAAACAGAAAACCAAAATATTTCAGATAACTTTTTTTTCCTTTTTCCCGTTATTTGGGTGCAAAATAAGGACAAAAACAGAAAACCAAAATATTTCAAATAACTTTTTTTTTATTTTTTCCCGTTATTTGGGTGCAAAATAAGGACAAAAACAGAAAACCAAAATATTTCAAATAACTTTTTTTTATATTTCCAGTTATTTGGGTGCAAAATAAGGATAAAAACAGAAAACCAAAATATTTCAGATAACTTTTTTTTATTTTTTTTTTTTATTTGGGTGAAAAATAAGGACAAAAACAGAAAACCAAAATATTTCAGATAACTTTTTTTTATTTTTTACCGTTATTTAGTTGCAAAATAAGGACAAAAACAGAAAACCAAAATACTTCAGATAACTTTTTTTTTCTTTTATCCCGTTATTTAGGTGCAAAATATGGACAAAAACAGAAAACCAAAATATTGCAGATAACTTTTTTTTTTTTTTCCCCCTTATTTAGGTGCAAAATAAGGACAAAAACAGAAAACCAAAATATTTCAGATAACTTTTTTTTTCTTTTTTCCCGTTATTTGGGTGCAAAATAAGGACAAAAACTGAAAACCAAAATATTTCAAATAACTTTTTTTTCTTTTTTCCCGTTATTTGGGTGCAAAATAAGGACAAAACAGAAAACCAAAATATTTCAGATAAATTTTTTTTTCTTTTTTCCGATTATTTGGGTGCAAAATAAGTACAAAAACAGAAAACCAAAATATTTCAAATAGCTTTTTTTTATTTTTCCCGTTATTTGGGTGCAAAATAAGGATAAAAACAGAAAACCAAAATATTTCAGATAACTTTTTTTTATTTTTTCCCGTTATTTGGGTGAAAAATAAGGACAAAAACAGAAAACCAAAATATTTCAGATAACTTTTTTTTCTTTTTTACCGTTAGTTAGGTACATAATAAGGACAAAAACAGAAAACCAAAATATTTCAGATAACTTTTTTTTCCTTTTTTCCCGTTATTTAGGTGCAAAATAAGGACAAAAACAGAAAACCAAAATATTTCAGATAACTTTTTTTTTCTTTTTTCCCGTTATTTGAGTGCAAAATAAGGACAAAAACAGAAAACCAAAATATTTCAGATAACTTTTTTTTCCTTTTTCCCGTTATTTGGGTGCAAAATAAGGACAAAAACAGAAAACCAAAATATTTCAAATAACTTTTTTTTTATTTTTTCCCGTTATTTGGGTGAAAAATAAGGACAAAAACAGAAAACCAAAATATTTCAGATAACTGTTTTTTTTTCTTTTTTCCCGTTATTTGGGTGCAAAATAAGGTCACAAACAGAAAACCAAAATATTTCAAATAACTTTTTTTTTCTTTTTTCCCGCTATTTGGGTGCAAAATAAGGACAAAAACAGACAACCAAAATATTTCAAATAACTTTTTTTTTCTATTTTCCGATTATTTGGGTGCAAAATAAGTACAAAAACAGAAAACCAAAATATTTCAAATAGCTTTTTTTTATTTTTCCCGTTATTTGGGTGCAAAATAAGGATAAAAACAGAAAACCAAAATATTTCAGATAACTTTTTTTTATTTTTTCCCGTTATTTGGGTGAAAAATAAGGACAAAAACAGAAAACCAAAATATTTCAGATAACTTTTTTTTCTTTTTTACCGTTAGTTAGGTACATAATAAGGACAAAAACAGAAAACCAAAATATTTCAGATAACTTTTTTTTCCTTTTTTCCCGTTATTTAGGTGCAAAATAAGGACAAAAACAGAAAACCAAAATATTTCAGATAACTTTTTTTTTCTTTTTTCCCGTTATTTGAGTGCAAAATAAGGACAAAAACAGAAAACCAAAATATTTCAGATAACTTTTTTTTCCTTTTTCCCGTTATTTGGGTGCAAAATAAGGACAAAAACAGAAAACCAAAATATTTCAAATAACTTTTTTTTTATTTTTTCCCGTTATTTGGGTGAAAAATAAGGACAAAAACAGAAAACCAAAATATTTCAGATAACTTTTTTTTCTTTTTTACCGTTAGTTAGGTACAAAATAAGGACAAAAACAGAAAACCAAAATATTTCAGATAACTTTTTTTTACTTTTTCCCGTTATTTGGGTGAAAAATAACGACAAAAACAGAAAACCAAAATATTACAGATAACTTTTTTTTCTTTTTTACCGTTATTTAGGTACAAAATAAGGACAAAAACAGAAAACCAAAATATTTCAGATAACTTTTTTTTCCTTTTTTCCCGTTATTTAGGTGCAAAATAAGGACAAAAACAGAAAACCAAAATATTTCAGATAACTTTTTTTTTCTTTTTTCCCGTTATTTGAGTGCAAAATAAGGACAAAAACAGAAAAACAAAATATTTCAGATAACTTTTTTTTTTGCCCCGTTATTTGGGTGCAAAATAAGGACAAAAACAGAAAACCAAAATATTTCAAATAACTTTTTTTTTATTTTTTCCCGTTATTTGGGTGCAAAATTAGGACAAAAACAGAAAACTAAAATATGTCAAATAACTTTTATTTTTATTTCTTCCCGTTATTTGGGTGCAAAATAAGGACAAAAACAGAAAACCAAAATATTTCAAATAATTTTTTTTTCTTTTTTGCCGTTATTGGAGTGCAAAATAAGGACAAAAACAGAAAACCAAAATATTTCAGATAACTTTTTTTTATTTTTTCCCGCTATTTGGGTGCAAAATAAGGACAAAAACAAACAACTAAAATATTTCAAATAACTTTTTTTTTCTTTTTTCCCGTTATTTGGGTGCAAAATAAGGACAAAAAAGAAAACCAAAATATTTCAAATAACTTTTTTTTTACTTTTTCCCGTTATTTGGGTGCAAAATAAGGACAAAAACAGAAAACCAAAATATTTCAGATAACTTGTTTTTCTTTTTTCCCGCTATTTGGGTGCAAAATAAGGACAAAAACAGACAACCAAAATATTTCAAATAACTTTTCTTTTTTTTTTACCCGTTATTTGGGTGCAAAATAAGGACAAAAAGAGAAACCCAAAATATTTCAAATAACTTTTTTTTTCTTTTTTCCCGTTATTTGGGTGCAAAATAAGGTCACAAACAGAAAACCAAAATATTTCAAATAACTTTTTTTTTCTTTTTTCCCGCTATTTGGGTGCAAAATAAGGACAAAAACAGACAAATAAAATATTTCAAATAATTTTTTTTTTTCTATTTTCCCGTTATTTGTGT
Source organism: Empis livida (assembly GCA_963932195.1). Lineage (NCBI taxonomy): Eukaryota > Metazoa > Arthropoda > Insecta > Diptera > Empididae > Empis > Empis livida. The sequence continues at coordinate 12,524 of CAWVQG010000164.1, forward strand.
GCAAAATAAAGACAAAAACAGAAAACCAAAATATTTCAAATAGCTTTTTTTTTATTTTTCCCGTTATTTGAGTGCAAAATAAGGATAAAAACAGAAAACCAAAATATTTCAGATAACTTTTTTTTATTTTTTTCCCGTTATTTGGGTGAAAAATAAGGACAAAAACAGAAAACCAAAATATTTCAGATAACTTTTTTTTCTTTTTTCCCGTTATTTAGGTGCAAAATAAGGACAAAAACAGAAAACCAAAATATTTCAAATAACTTTTTTTTTCTTTTTTCCCGTTATTTGATTCAAAATAAGGACAAAAACAGAAAATCAAAATATTTCAGATAAATTTTTTTTTCTTTTTTCCCGTTATTTGGGTGCAAATAAGGACAAAAACAGAAAACCAAAATATTTCAGATAACTTTTTTTTCTTTTTTCCCGTTATTTAGGTGCAAAATAAGGCCAAAAACAGAAAACCAAAATATTTCAAATAACTTTTTTTTTCTTTCTTACCGTTATTTAGGTGCAAAATAAGGACAAAAACAGAAAACCAAAATATTTCAGATAACATTTTTTTCCTTTTTCCCCGTTATTTAGGTGCAAAATAAGGACAAAAACAAAAAACCAAAATATTTCAGATAACTTTTTTTTCTTTTTTCCCGTTATTTGAGTGCAAATAAGGACAAAAACAGAAAACCAAAATATTTCAGATAACTTTTTTTTCTTTTTTCCCGTTATTTAGGTGCAAATTAAGGACAAAAAAAGAAAACCGAAATATTTCAAATACCTTTTTTTTTATTTTTTCCCGTTATTTGGGTGCAAAATAAGGACAAAAACAGAAAACCAAAATATTTCAAATAACTTTTTTTTTTCTTTTTTCCCGTTATTTGTGTGCAAAATAAGGACACAAACAGAAAACCAAAATATTTCAAGTTACTTTTTTTTTTCTTTTTTCCCGCTATTTGGGTGCAAAATAAGGACAAAAACAGACAACCAAAATATTTCAAATAACTTTGTTTTTCTTTTTTCCCGTTATTTGGGTGCAAAATAAGGACAAAAACAGAAAACCAAAATATTTCAAATAGCTTTTTTTTATTTTCCCCGTTATTTGGGTGTAAAATAAGGATAAAAACAGAAAACCAAAATATTTCAGATAACTTTTTTTTATTTTTTCCCGTTATTTGGGTGAAAAATAAGTACAAAAACAGAAAACCAAAATATTTCAGATAACTTTTTTTCTTTTTTACCGTTATTTAGGTGCAAAATAAGGACAAAAACAGAAAACCAAAATATTTCAGATAACTTTTTTTTTCTTTTTTCCCGTTATTTAGGTGCAAAATAAGGACAAAAACAGAAAACCAAAATATTTCAGATAACTTTTTTTTTATTTTTTCCCGTTATTTGGGTGCAAAATAAGGACAAAAACAGAAAACCAAAATATTTCAGATAACTTTTTTTTTTTTTCCTTTATTTGGGTGCAAAATAAGGACAAAAATAGAAATCCAAAATATTTCAGATAACTGTTTTTTTTTCTTTTTTCCCGTTATTTGGGTGCAAAATAAGGACAAAAACACAAAACCAAAATATTTCAGATAACTCTTTTTTTCTTTTTTCCCGTTATTTACGTGCAAATTAAGGACAAAAACAGAAATCCAAAATATTCCAGATAACTTTTTTTTTCTTTTTTCCCGTTATTTGGGTGCAAAATAAGGACAAAAACTGAAAACCAAAATATTTCAAATAACTTTTTTTTCTGTTTTCCCGTTATTTGGGTGAAAAATAAGGACAAAAACAGAAAACCAAAATATTTCAGATAACTTTTTTTTTATTTTTCCCGTTATTTGGATGCAAAATAAGGACAAAAAAAGAAAACCAAAATATTTCAAATAACTTTTTTTTTTTTTTTTTCCCCTTATTTGGGTGCAAAATAAGGACAAAAAGAGAAAACCAAAATAGTTCAAATAACTTTTTTTTTCTTTTTTCCCGTTATTTGGGTGCAAAATAACGACACAAAGAGAAAACCAAAATATTTCAAATAACTATTTTTTTCTTTTTTCCCGCTATTTGGGTGCAAAATAAGGACAAAAACAGACAACCAAAATATTTCAAATAACATTTTTTTCTTTTTTCCAGTTATTTGAGTGCAAAATAAGGACAAAAACTGAAAACCAAAATATTTCAAATAACTTTTTTTTCTGTTTTCCCGTTATTTGGGTGAAAAATAAGGACAAAAACAGAAAACCAATATATTTCAGATAACTTTTTTTTTCTTTTTTCCCGTTATTTAGGTGCAAATTAAGGACAAAAACAGAAAACCAAAATATTTCAGATAACTTTTTTTTTTCTTTTTTTTCCGTTATTTGGGTGCAAAATAAGGACAAAAACTGAAAACCAAAATATTTCAAATAACTTTTTTTTCTTTTTTTCCGTTATTTGGGTGAAAAATAAGGACAAAAACAGAAAACCAAAATATTTCAGATAACTTTTTTTTTTATTTTTTCCCGTTATTTGGATGCAAAATAAAGACAAAAAAAGAAAACCAAAATATTTCAAATAATTTTTTTTTTCTTTTTTCCCGCTATTTGGGTGCAAAATAAGGACAAAAACAGACAACCAAAATATTTCAAATAATTTTTTTTTTCTTTTTTCCCGTTATTTGGGTGCAAAATAAGGACAAAAACAGAAAACCATAATATTTTAAATAACTTTTTTTTTCTTTTTTCCTGTTATTTGGGTGCAAAATAAGGACAAAAACAGAAAACCAAAATATTTCAAATAACTTTTTTTTTCTTTTTACCCTTTATTTGGGTGCAAAATAAGGACAAAAACAGAAAACCAAAATATTTCAGATAAATTTTTTTTTATTTTTTCCCGTTATTTGGGTGCAAAATAAGGATAAAACCAGAAAACCAAAATATCTCAGATAACATTTTTTTTCTTTTTTTCCGTTATTTGGGTGCAAAATAAGGACAAAAACAGAAAACCATAATATTTTAAATAACTTTTTTTTTCTTTTTTCCTGTTATTTGGGTGCAAAATAAGGACAAAAACAGAAAACCAAAATATTTCAAATAACTTTTTTTTTCTTTTTACCCGTTATTTGGGTGCAAAATAAGGACAAAAACAGAAAACCAAAATATTTCAGATAACTTTTTTTTTTTTTCCTTTATTTGGGTGCAAAATAAGGACAAAAATAGAAATCCAAAATATTTCAGATAACTGTTTTTTTTTCTTTTTTCCCGTTATTTGGGTGCAAAATAAGGACAAAAACACAAAACCAAAATATTTCAGATAACTCTTTTTTTCTTTTTTCCCGTTATTTACGTGCAAATTAAGGACAAAAACAGAAATCCAAAATATTCCAGATAACTTTTTTTTTCTTTTTTCCCGTTATTTGGGTGCAAAATAAGGACAAAAACTGAAAACCAAAATATTTCAAATAACTTTTTTTTCTGTTTTCCCGTTATTTGGGTGAAAAATAAGGACAAAAACAGAAAACCAAAATATTTCAGATAACTTTTTTTTTATTTTTCCCGTTATTTGGATGCAAAATAAGGACAAAAAAAGAAAACCAAAATATTTCAAATAACTTTTTTTTTTTTTTTTTCCCCTTATTTGGGTGCAAAATAAGGACAAAAAGAGAAAACCAAAATAGTTCAAATAACTTTTTTTTTCTTTTTTCCCGTTATTTGGGTGCAAAATAACGACACAAAGAGAAAACCAAAATATTTCAAATAACTATTTTTTTCTTTTTTCCCGCTATTTGAGTGCAAAATAAGGACAAAAACTGAAAACCAAAATATTTCAAATAACTTTTTTTTCTGTTTTCCCGTTATTTGGGTGAAAAATAAGGACAAAAACAGAAAACCAATATATTTCAGATAACTTTTTTTTTCTTTTTTCCCGTTATTTAGGTGCAAATTAAGGACAAAAACAGAAAACCAAAATATTTCAGATAACTTTTTTTTTTCTTTTTTTTCCGTTATTTGGGTGCAAAATAAGGACAAAAACTGAAAACCAAAATATTTCAAATAACTTTTTTTTCTTTTTTTCCGTTATTTGGGTGAAAAATAAGGACAAAAACAGAAAACCAAAATATTTCAGATAACTTTTTTTTTTATTTTTTCCCGTTATTTGGATGCAAAATAAAGACAAAAAAAGAAAACCAAAATATTTCAAATAATTTTTTTTTTCTTTTTTCCCGCTATTTGGGTGCAAAATAAGGACAAAAACAGACAACCAAAATATTTCAAATAATTTTTTTTTTCTTTTTTCCCGTTATTTGGGTGCAAAATAAGGACAAAAACAGAAAACCATAATATTTTAAATAACTTTTTTTTTCTTTTTTCCTGTTATTTGGGTGCAAAATAAGGACAAAAACAGAAAACCAAAATATTTCAAATAACTTTTTTTTTCTTTTTACCCTTTATTTGGGTGCAAAATAAGGACAAAAACAGAAAACCAAAATATTTCAGATAAATTTTTTTTTATTTTTTCCCGTTATTTGGGTGCAAAATAAGGATAAAACCAGAAAACCAAAATATCTCAGATAACATTTTTTTTCTTTTTTTCCGTTATTTGGGTGCAAAATAAGGACAAAAACAGAAAACCATAATATTTTAAATAACTTTTTTTTTCTTTTTTCCTGTTATTTGGGTGCAAAATAAGGACAAAAACAGAAAACCAAAATATTTCAAATAACTTTTTTTTTCTTTTTACCCGTTATTTGGGTGCAAAATAAGGACAAAAACAGAAAACCAAAATATTTCAAATAATTTTTTTTTTCTTTTTTCCCGTTATTTGGGTGCAAAATAAGGACAAAAACAGAAAACCATAATATTTTAAATAACTTTTTTTTTCTTTTTTCCCGTTATTTGGGTGCAAAATAAGGACAAAAACAGAAAAACAAAATATTTCAGATAATTTTTTTTTTGCCCCGTTATTTGGGTGCAAAATAAGGACAAAAACAGAAAACCAAAATATTTCAAATAACTTTTTTTTTATTTTTTCCCGTTATTTGGGTGCAAAATTAGGACAAAAACAGAAAACTAAAATATGTCAAATAACTTTTATTTTTATTTTTTCCCGTTATTTGGGTGCAAAATAAGGACAAAAACAGAAAACCAAAATATTTCAAATAATTTTTTTTTCTTTTTTGCCGTTATTGGAGTGCAAAATAAGGACAAAAACAGAAAACCAAAATATTTCAGATAATTTTTTTTTATTTTTTCCCGCTATTTGGGTGCAAAATAAGGACAAAAACAAACAACTAAAATATTTCAAATAACTTTTTTTTTCTTTTTTCCCGTTATTTGGGTGCAAAATAAGGACAAAACCAGAAAACCAAAATATTTCAGATAACTTTTTTTTTCTTTTTTCCCGTTATTTAGGTGCAAAATAAGGACAAAAACAGAAAACCAAAATATTTCAGATAACTTTTTTTTTCCTTTTTCCCGTTATTTGGGTGCAAAATAAGGACAAAAACAGAAAACCAAAATATTTCAAATAACTTTTTTTTTATTTTTTCCCGTTATTTGGGTGCAAAATAAGGACAAAAACAGAAAACCAAAATATTTCAAATAACTTTTTTTTATATTTCCAGTTATTTGGGTGCAAAATAAGGATAAAAACAGAAAACCAAAATATTTCAAATAACTTTTCTTTTTTTTTTACCCGTTATTTGGGTGCAAAATAAGGACAAAAACAGACAAATAAAATATTTCAAATAATTTTTTTTTTCTATTTTCCCGTTATTTGGGTGCAAAATAAAGACAAAAACAGAAAACCAAAATATTTCAAATAGCTTTTTTTTTATTTTTCCCGTTATTTGAGTGCAAAATAAGGATAAAAACAGAAAACCAAAATATTTCAGATAACTTTTTTTTATTTTTCCCGTTATTTGGGTGAAAAATAAGTACAAAAACAGAAAACCAAAATATTTCAGATAACTTTTTTTCTTTTTTACCGTTATTTAGGTGCAAAATAAGGACAAAAACAGAAAACCAAAATATTTCAGATAACTTTTTTTTTCTTTTTTCCCGTTATTTAGGTGTAAAATAAGGACAAAAACAGAAAACCAAAATATTTCAGATAACTTTTTTTTTCTTTTTTCCCGTTATTTGGGTGCAAAATAAGGACAAAAACAGAAAACCAAAATATTTCAGATAACTTTTTTTTTTTTTCCGTTATTTGGGTGCAAAATAAGGACAAAAATAGAAATCCAAAATATTTCAGATAACTGTTTTTTTTTCTTTTTTCCCGTTATTTGGGTGCAAAATAAGGACAAAAACACAAAACCAAAATATTTCAGATAACTCTTTTTTTCTTTTTTCCCGTTATTTACGTGCAAATTAAGGACAAAAACAGAAATCCAAAATATTCCAGATAACTTTTTTTTTCTTTTTTCCCGTTATTTGGGTGCAAAATAAGGACAAAAACTGAAAACCAAAATATTTCAAATAACTTTTTTTTCTTTTTTCCCGTTATTTGGGTGAAAAATAAGGACAAAAACAGAATATTCTTTTTGGTTTTGGACAAAAACCAATAATATTTTGGTTTTTGGACAAAAACCAAAATATTTCAGATAACTTTTTTTTTATTTTTCCCGTTATTTGGATGCAAAATAAGGACAAAAAAAGAAAACCAAAATATTTCAAATAACTTTTTTTTTCTTTTTTCCCGTTATTTGGGTGCAAAATAAGGACAAAAAGAGAAAACCAAAATAGTTCAAATAACTTTTTTTTTCTTTTTTCCCGTTATTTGGGTGCAAAATAACGACACAAAAAGAAAACCAAAATATTTCAAATAACTATTTTTTTCTTTTTTCCCGCTATTTGGGTGCAAAATAAGGACAAAAACAGACAACCAAAATATTTCAAATAACATTTTTTTCTTTTTTCCAGTTATTTGGGTGCAAAATAAGGACAAAAACAGAAAACCAAAATATTTCAGATAACTTTTTTTTTCTTTTTTCCCGTTATTTAGGTGCAAATTAAGGACAAAAACAGAAAACCAAAATATTTCAGATAACTTTTTTTTTTTTTTTTTTCCGTTATTTGGGTGCAAAATAAGGACAAAAACTGAAAACCAAAATATTTCAAATAACTTTTTTTTCTTTTTTTCCGTTATTTGGGTGAAAAATAAGGACAAAAACAGAAAACCAAAATATTTCAGATAACTTTTTTTTTTATTTTTTCCCGTTATTTGGATGCAAAATAAAGACAAAAAAAGAAAACCAAAATATTTCAAATAATTTTTTTTTTCTTTTTTCCCGCTATTTGGGTGCAAAATAAGGACAAAAACAGACAACCAAAATATTTCAAATAATTTTTTTTTTCTTTTTTCCCGTTATTTGGGTGCAAAATAAGGACAAAAACAGAAAACCATAATATTTTAAATAACTTTTTTTTTCTTTTTTCCTGTTATTTGGGTGCAAAATAAGGACAAAAACAGAAAACCAAAATATTTCAAATAACTTTTTTTTTCTTTT